>JAJJWW010007031.1:0-25036 GCA_023531295.1 Papaver armeniacum | reverse complement strand
TTGAGTGTAATTAAAATAATTGGCTCGATATTTATATCTCCGATAGGCAAGATAGAAAAGTAATCACAAATAAACTTTGTCTCATCGTTTGTGATTCCACAATAACTTGTTTCGCTAGTCGATTAAGTTTATTGTGAGGTGATTAATAATACTAGGATTTTCTTCGGGAATATAAGTCCGGTTTATCAATTGGTTCCTGTTCACCTTGATTTATCAAAACACGGAACAAAAACTCTTGGGTATTTCTGTGGGAGACAGATTTATTCAATCTTATAGACTTTTTCTGTGTGAGATGATTTGTCATCGACTTTGGGTCGTAGCAACTCTTAGTTGTGGGTGAGATCAGCCTAAGGGAATCAAGTGCGTAGTATCCTGTTGGGACCGCATTTAAGGACCGCAACTATACCTTGAATCGATGTGAGATTGATTAGGGTTCAAACTACGGTCAAGGTCAATTAATTGGTAGTAGGCTAACTACCAGCAATAATAGCTCCTCGAGCTCATCCCGTCATCCATTCACCACTAGTAAATCGAGAACCCCATACATCCACAACAAATCGATTGAGAAGAGACACCTTGAGCATCACCAGTTCACAATCGAACTCAAGTCAATTAAATCACCACCCATGCCTTTGCACTGCGAAAATCCGCAAATTTCTGTAGCTACGACTACCACCGCCTGCAACACAGATCCCATTCCTGTATTCTTGCCTCAAATACACTTTTTTGAAACTCCACAAAGTCGGGATACTTCGATTTATTGGAAACATAAATTGATCTCCCATCTTTATAATCAATGCAGATCCATGTCTCCTTCAACCACTTGAAATCTTCATGAGTTTGATCAATTTCCGTCACCAACAAATCCTAGTTTCGTTGTCGTCATTGGTCTTCAATTTCAACCATTTCTCTTTTAAGAACCCGACCTTGCATCTGAAATGGGGAAGAAGCTATCTGCTTGAACATCCACAAAAAGGAACAAAAAATGGGCTGGTTTGGGACTGTTTGATAGAGAAGGAAAATATAGTCCCTTTACATTCTACCCACAAAGTGTGGTTGTAATGAAGCCACGTTTGACCATCTCTACTCCCTTGTGTAAGAGATAAATCTTTGTGAAATTATATGACTACTCCCAGGCCTTGAGATGGTAAGATGGCGCGGCCCATGAGTTGCTGGCTTGCCTAAGCTCTGATTCCTTTGCTATGGCAAGTTGCAAACGTAAATTTGGTTTCTAAGCCATTTATCTTCTGGGTGAAAAGAATTTTTTGTATTTCCTGTAAAAGCTCTAAAATATAATTATTAGTGAACTATTGAGACCTAGCTGATATAAATGTGGGTATAAAAGTGCCGCACTTGTGTTCTTATCAAATTCCCCCACACTTACATTTTGCTAGTCCTTTTAGCAAAACAAGAAAAATTATATCCGCTACACAAAATGGATATGGAGAGATGTCCAGATAAACAACAAGACAAAACCACTAACAAAGGAGTTTCTCTTGTAATTCTGAACTGAATCCTCACAATATTAAAATAAAAAACAGAGAAAAAATTCTAAATAAATACCTTGAAGAAGTAGGGGTTTCATCTTTCTATTTTTTAGAGAACCTTGATCTTCTTCTTTTTCTCTCATAACAACTATAGTATATTGAGATTTCCTTTATCTTGTCTTTGTTGTTTATTTAGTCGCTTTCTTTAGCATAAACAATCTAGAAACATATGATTAGCCTTTAAATTTAATCTAAAACAAAAATGCAAGATGAATGTTTGAGCCATGTTAATCATGATGAATCATACCTATAACCAGTTTCAAAACCATGAACATGCTAAGGATTGTATGGCTTATAGCCAACGTTCACACAAAACAAAGTTTTCCTTTTATGCCAAAGAATTAAAAAAAAAACGTAATTTGAAAGAATAACATGATTAATATAGCAAAATCATCACTTTCACATTCACCATTCGTGTTATGCGCACTACTGGTTTGCAAAATGACTTATTATTCCACTTTCGCGTGCATCCAGCTCATCTCTCTAGTGTTAGCAGTGGCCTACCTTAAATGTGGCAAAAAAAATTCTTGAGTGCCTTGAACAATACAATTATGCAATGTTCCAACTTCTCAAGAAAACTGTGTATACTCTATTAATACATAAATAATTTACTTCCTAACATATTTACCCATTATTATGAACTGAAAACATGAAACCTGAAAAGACGAGGATACCCAAATACACCACAATATTTTTGTTTCAACATATAAGTCCTCTATCGAACGTGATCGTCTATGGACATAGTCGAGACAATACTATGATTCGGTTCACACTTCGTGTGATTGTCTATGGATACGAGATCGAGACAATACAACAACAAGATAACTTGTGTGATGGACTATGGATACAAGATCGAGACAATACTACAACAATGTGTTACTTGATAATAGGTTCGGTAATAACCAGACTCTATAGGATCACTACCAAGTATTACGGAGTTAACGTATATGTGTATTTTACTTTATTATAATAAATAATTATAATGCGGAAATCAAAGTAAAAGACATAGCAAGATTTGTTAACGAGGAAACTGCAAATGCAGAAAAACCACGGGACCTAAGATCGGTCACACCAATTACTAGGATCGGTCACACCAATTACAAGGATCGATCATACCATCACATGGTGATTACTTATGATCGGTTACACCAATTATCCAAGCCGGTCATACCAAATCATAATTGTGATTAGTTATACCAAGATACATAACCTGAGTTAAGATCGGTTCTACTAACTCACACATATTGGTCATCCAAATATTTGCAATGAATAGACGGACCAATAACCCTATTTATTTCTTTTTCGATTCACGAAACAAGTTCATGAATGTACTTCCTTTAAACAAATGTAAAACATTGTTTCCTAGGATGAAATCTTCACCATAACCCATTCACATAATCATAACACTATATACAAGATTATGTCGATGTCATATCTACAAAGTTCAAAAGATAAGCGTTATACTTCGTAGTCTAATTCCTTAATACTATGATCATACTATTATGATCATGTCACATCACTAGAGTATCATACAATATGTACAGTATATACAGCTTCGTAGTTATGTTTTCAATATAGCATGACTTGAAAGATATGTTAGGAATGAAACAGTTCAAGTCAATATTACTAACCTCAAGTGGAAGGATAATGTCGTCGTTGTAGTTCATTACTCCTTCACATTCTTTAGGTCTTTGGAGTAATACTTGTATGTCTCAACATTCCTATACTTTATAGTCTAACCTAAATGAAGTTGACTCTAGTATTTAATCAAGCGACTCTAGATGAGTTTTGATACTAAAATATGAAAACCAAACTTGACATACCACTGCTTGGAGAGTTCAACCGAGCTATGCTCTAACAAAACCATACGATATCCTAGTTTCCTAAAGAAAACTCTATACTATCAAAGTAATTATGAATGTATCTCCCACCATTCCCTTTTACAAACTAATTGAGGACAATCATATGATCCTGGTTTGGGAGGAGTTGTTGAATATAAGCGTTATACTTCGTAGTCTAATTCCTTAATACTATGATCATACTATTATGATCATGTCACATCACTAGAGTATCATACAATATGTACAGATATACAAATTAGCTATGTTTTCAATATCGCATGACTTGAAAGATACGTTGGGAATAAAACAGTTCAAGTCAATATTACTAACATCAAGTGGAAGGATGATGTCGTCATTGTAATTCGTTACTTCTTCACATTCTTCAGGTCTTCGGAGTAATACTTGTATGTCTCAACATTCCTAGACTTTCTAGTCTAACCTAAACGAAGTTGACTCTAGTATTTAATCAAGCGACTCTAGATGAGTTTTGATACTAAAATATGACAACCAAACTTGACATACCAACGCTTTGTGAGTTCAACCGAGCTATGATCTAACAAAACCATACGATATCCTAGTTTATTAGTGTGTAGATCTACTAATTAGAGGATGTTTCCTAAAGAAAACTTTATACTATCAAAGTAATTATGAGTGTATCTCCCACCATTCCCTTTTACAAACTAATTGAGGACAAGCATATGATCTGGTTTGGGAGGAGTTGTTGAATAATGGAGAACCATCGCATAAAAGGCTTGGTGTTTACACTTATCAAGTTAGACCAATGTGAATTAATTCATCTGGAAACAAAATGTCAGTTGCATATTGTTGTACTTACGCAAATGTGTTCTTTTTTTTCCTTCCCTTTTCTTCCTTTTTTTTTATCTGCAAAACTTTCTAGGAGCATTTATTAAATAAACAAGAGGAATGAGGGGGACTACATACAAAAAAAGAGAAGAAAAAATAAATGTTAAAAAGAACATGATATAAATTATCTAAAAACGATAAATGCATGTACTTGATCCGTCACTACTCATAACATAACGAATAAAATGTGGTGGATCATTCCACTGTTACTAGCCTGTGGATGCTCCCCACTTAGCCAATAAAATCCGCTACAACATTAGCCTCTCTATAAATATGAGAGTACCTGAACTGAATTTTCAATAGAAACTTCATACAGTTGGCCCAATGAACAACTACATTCCATGGCACCAGGGAATGATCTGATAAAGCACCAATGATATGCATGGAATTACATTCAAACCAAATATGCGGGTCATGCCTCTGGAAATTGAGATCCTAAATACAAAAATGGCTCCCCAAAATTCAGCAGAAACAAAGATGTCCACACCAGTGGGTTGTGCCAAGCTCCCAACTACTACACAATTACTATCCCAAAATACCACGCTACAGCCAGCTAGCCCCAGATTCCCCAACGAAAAACCATCAACTTTAACTTTAAACCAATCATAAGGCGGAGGTTGCCATTTTACCTCAATAATTTTAGGAGCTTTAACGGCTCTCCCGTTCACATACGCAGATCCTCCATTTTCTTTCGCATATGACCCTTATTTAGTCTACCTGATTCTTCAATTAATACCTTCAACTTAGATGTTGCTTGTTCAAATGAAGTTACCACATATTAAAATCCTAATTGTTTTTAATATGCCATAATAGCCAAATAATATTATTGATTGCCGCCACTTGTAAAAATTTCTTTATCTAAGAACCACTATATATCATAGTTTGTGGACTCTCTCATGGCGTCTGCCACTCTTATTGTTGTGTTCATGGCGTTAGCCGAGTCTGTTATTTATTTTATTCGTTTGAATGAATGGAAGATCTGTGATGATATCAATATCCTTTGGTGGAAGATGATTCAGTTCCGTTTCAACTCAGCCACCTGGTTTATAAGGAAAGCCCGCCTTACCTTATTTTCAAAAATAAAATAAAAAAACAGACTAGTTGTGTCATTCTTAATCTCAGGATCCTCATTATCTATAATTCATTAATTCTACCACTTAACAATTTGTTGATAGATCTATTAAGTTAGATTCTCAAGTTAGAATCATTTAGGAATTGCGGGCAGTTCTGTTTGAGAAAGAAAATAACATCAAGAACAAAACGAAAATACAAAAGGGCGTTGGTGCCCAGCTTGTTGCTAGGATACCAAACAACTCACATTAATCATTGTAATAATTTTTTAAGCAAATACAAAATAATTACTTTGGAGAACCACAAGAAATAATATAGAACTTTATTTAAAAGAACTATCAAATCATTTACACTCATTTTAAATCCAAAAAGGGAAAAATAATGTATTTCAGAAGAGGTAAGCAAGGTCTTGTTTGTTTTATACTCCTCCGTATACACATGAATACATAGACATAACTAGCTAGTAGGTAAGGTATATTAAACAAGAGAATCCTTGTTTGGTTTTTTCACTTCTTCCATATCTTGGTGCCCCATGTTTTTATTCCCTAAAAATGGTGTCGTCTCTTTGATCTGCAATAAACATTTATCAAAATTACAATCCTCATCATGGCATGAAAATGAGATCAAGAGACAGAGATAGTATGTTACCTGAGAGATGGAGAGATCATTAATCTGCTTCTTTTTATTTTCATGAGTACAAAAGTAAGAGTACAACCCCATCCCAAACATAGCGACTAAGATGCCGATGATATTTCGGTTTGTGAAAGGATCGTGTAGTAATGTGTAGCCGAATCCTAGAACAAGGCATGTCTTCAAATGACCCAATACTTGATATGTAACAGGAGATGTCTTTCCGATCACCAAAAATGTACTAAAGTTCACCGAAACGGATATCACACACGAAAGAATAATAAATGCCTGCGCATAATCAACCACACAACTAAGTACACGAGAAGAATCATGCATTGCATATCGAAGAATGAAAATACCACAATATATGACCTCGCAAAGTATACAATGATCAGAGAAAGAAGGAAAGAGAGATACCAATACGAAAGGAGAGTATTTGTAGGCAAAGACATTTTGTTTGGTGAGGCATTGATCAACTAGAGGGCCGGAAACAAAGAGTATGCCAGCTTGAAATGGGGCAGATTGGTAGAGTAGTTGTGTAGACGATACATTAAGCCTCTTCTGTATGGTGTTGGTCAGCTGAATTGATTCAAAAAACATCATGGGTCAAAGAAAACACATTCATGTCGCGCATTCATGTCATGCTGTTAATTTTAAGCATTTTTTTCATAATAACTAGAAGAACAAAAGCATACAATTTGGCCGACACATGTTGTTGCGATTGCGAGTAGAGAGATGATTGAACCGACAAGATTAAGCTGGAGATCTGTTATCGACGCAATGCCAACTCCGAGTAGCAATAGAGAAAGAGAGAACTTGATATTCTGACTGGAACATGATCGAGAAACTCAAAAGTTAATTAGCAAATGCACATAAGCTCGAAATATAAATGAAATGTTCGTCTTAAAAGAAATGTAATCACCACCTGAACTGCTTCTTAAGGAATATGGTTTCCAACAATACTGTAAAGGGTATGATTGCAAGTTTGGTCATCTGCAGCGGAAAGATTAAAATTTCAATACAAACTGAACTAGTCAGACCGTAATTTTTGTTACAAAATCGTACGTAGTAGGGAGATTCAAAATAGTTAGTTAACCTGGTAAAATCCAATGGAATTGAATCCAAGACTTAAATTGAGAAGTCCAATAGACACGCCATTCAGGATACCGAAAAGCATCACAGTTTTGGTGTCAACTACCGCCTTGGTCTCAAAAACATTGAATCTTTGCGCCACATGAAGTGTGCAAAATGTAACCATTAGATGCCAACTAGTTAATGTTGTAGCTGCAAATACAAGAGATTAAGGTTGAAGTTTAGAGAAGAAGAATTGATTACACAAACGAAAGTTACGAATTAAACTACAAAGACATAATTATTAGTAAGAAACAAATCGAACGCCTTACCGAACGGAAATCCGAGATTACTCATGAGAGCTTTGTTGCATATTACAATAGCAACAGAAGATGTAACTGAAAGTGCTAGAGCACCAATTACCCCGAGTTGTAACCTTGGTGTTTCTCCCATTTTTATGTCTGGAAAGAAAACCAATTCACCTTTCTGTTTAGTGATTTGGAAAAATGCAGTCGACGATTAAAATGAACGAAACAGCAAAGTGTTAACCAGTGATTGACACTGATTAATCATCCGTTGATTGGAGTAGTATGAATTAAATAAATTCTTTTGAATATCAAACTTATATATATTATTATAATGCAAATGTGTGATGGCACGCTGATGTATACAGTTGGGTGATACAGCAAAATCAAGAGGGAGGAAGACGGTGTAACGAAAAACAAACAAAAATCAAGTTAACTAAGACTATTCGTCCAATTAAAAATCATCCATTAACTTAAAGCGAGATTGATAATATATAACTCATTTTCCATTCTGAAATACAAACATAACTCGAGAACCACGTACCTTGGTGATCCCCGGACGGTGGAGATTGTAGCTTTTACACTTGTTTATGTAAATGATCTAGGTAGGTAGCTAGCTAGCTAGAGGAAGAAAATCTGTGGTTAGGATTTTTCTGGTTTTAAGTTGGGAGCTTCAAATGTTCTGAGGGAGAGAGAGAGTATGAGAAAGTAGATTTTTGTTGCGCCCTTTTTATTTTTGATGATTGTAGAGTTTCGTTCGGTAATAGGCAGTGACGTCTGAATTGATTTTCTAAGCGTGTGATTGTGACTGACTTCCAGAACACAAGGTAGTTAGTAAGTTAACGGAGAAATGAAGCAAAACTATATATACTAGTAACAGCAGCTTATTTATTATTGTACTGATGATCAACAGTTCATACAACTTTCTATGTTATAGGACTCTAGTTGGTGATTTAACGGGACATCACATTAGAGAATGAAGAGTCTTAAAACATAAGTTAGGAAGTTGAGAGAATAATAATGTACTTTATTATTGGGGGTTAGATTCCTGGAATTGGAAGCAAAACCAAAGTGTTTGGTGAATGAAAACAAAAACTTGAGACTCACTCACTCACTCCTTAAAAAAAGAAAGAAAAAAAAAATCATCCTCCTCTCCTTAAATGTTCGGCACCAAACCTTAATAATGTTCTTTCTAACCAGCAATCATTATTAATTAAGGTACTGTGTGTATTTGATTATTAAGTCACCCAAAATTGCTTCTCATAAGAGCATATCCTATGGGTAGTCTCCATTTGGAGACTAACTAGTTCATACGAAAGACTAGTCTCCATTTGGAGACTAACTAGTTCATACGAAAGACTACTCGTCCATATGAACGAGTGAAGCTATTATGGGCAAATACAAAAAAAAGACACTACACGGGAGACAGTCTACCATTTAGTTAAATAAAAAGTTGGATTTTGGCTCAGACGGGGGACTGTCCCCCGTCCAAAAAAAAAAAATCTTCTAAGACGAGGGACAATCCCCCGTCAAACAAAAAAATCTAAGAAAAAACTACATAGACGGGGATAGTCCCCAGTCAAAAAAAAAAAGTTTTTAATGGGGAACTGTCCCCCGTTTTGTACTAAAAGCTTTCTTTTTTCTGACGGGGGATAGTCCCCCGTCTAGTGTGACACTCCCAACCACTCGCTCGATCGAACGAGTGCATCAACGTCTTTGGCTGAAAAGGGAGCAAAACACTACCCATAAAAGATTCTATTTTGGTCTAATTGGTAGTAGTGACACTACCCATAGAATTTGCTCTAAAAAGTGCGCCATATGAGTAAATTTTTGTACATCGACCACGGCCAACGAATACAGATAGGAAAATAATCATAGAAGTTGGGATATCCTTCTCTTTTTAAATCCTTCTACCTTTATAAGTCACAATTTTTTTTTTTTTTTTTTTTTTTTTTTTTTTTTCACATAACAAAGAAAAGAAGATTACAAAGCAGACATTTCAACTTGCAAGCAAGCAGCAATACAAGAGGGAGGTTTGGAAGAAAACCACCACATGTTGGAGTGGTTAGATAATGTGTATTTAGCCTGGACATGGGCTGCTAAGTTCCCATCCCTTTTGTTAAAAACTATCTTGACTTCAGCTAGCTTCTTCAGCACAACTCTAATTTGGAGAATGAAGTGGTTCAGTCTCCATGGAATAAGGACCTGCTCATCTCAAGCAACATTCGACTACCAGTTCAACATCACTTTCAATAATGACCTTCTGCAGGTTTGCAAGAACAGCAAATTCGGCAGCCAGTAACACCGCTCTTGTTTCTGCTTCAATAGGACTCGAAACATCCTGAGACATAGTGCCGCACCCTGAAAAATTGACGTCATAGTCTCTTGCCACCACTGCCCATCCACCTTTTTTTTTTTTTGAAACGATAGAAATGTATTATTACCTTATGAGTTCAGTACAAAGTTCATATCAGCTCTAAGTTGAGCTCTGATCTCAATTGGAGAAGAGTCAGACCAAGTCATAGTCAGGCCATTTACTCTTGCTAGCCTAGACAGAATGTCAGCTATCTTGTTTCCTTCCTTAGGAATGTAATAACATTTCCCACTAGTGGAAAACGGAAGTTCCGCGACCGTCAGGACAAGTCATATATTAGAGTTATACGACCATTTTCAACCGTCTTTGTTGGGGTCTCTGATAAAGCGTCCCTGTTTGGTACAACCCTTAGCCGTGGGTCTCAAAATAGCGACTGATTTTAGGAGTACGGGGTACAGACCCTTAGCCGTGGGTCTCAGATTTAAATTATAATATAAAAAAAAAAAATATATAAATTCAGATTTGCTGAAATGCCTGAATGGCTAAATCGGAGATAATCTGACTGCATCAAGGTCAAGTCAAGTCAAATGGAACTCAAGTCAAGGTCAAGGTCAGGGTCAAGGCAAAGTCAAGTCAAATGGAACTCAAAGTCAAGTCAAATGGAACTCAAACAAAGTCAAGTCAAAGTCAAATGGAACTCAAATGAAACCCAAACTAAAATTCAAATTCAAAATCAAACTTGAGAATTCCACATTCATACATTCATTTTATCCATTGGGTTTAAGATTACACAAAAAAGATGAAATTCTGGTTAAATACAATACATGTCCAAGCTAGCTAGATGCTAAACTAATAGAGAATAAGCTAAAAACAACATGTTAAACAACAAAACGATAAGCTCCTCCGATGACGATGAACTTAGCCCATACTTCATAAATGATATCAAGTAGAGCATCCATGTGTTGTCTCCCTGTTTCACATACGACAAAGAACGTTGTTCCTGCAAAGCAAATCAACATCAGCACAATGACTTCGTTCAGTTCATATTACACGGTAGAACAAAATAAGTTACTAGAGTATACTTCATATTCTTTCTTTAACATAAGTTACAAATCACCACCACCACCATCTCTATTACCAAATTTCCGTACTACTACAAATCACCACCACCACCACCATATTTAGTATACCCATTCTAGCTACAACGAATCACTGGCATCAGCATCAAGACATGCATTATTGGCCACAAACTGCAGGAAAGTTATTGCACAATCATGACTACAATAGGATAAGCTTGCAACAAAACAGGAGCTTCAGGGAAATTGAAGACAGATACAAAGAAATGGGTTGAAAATAATAGGAACATAAGAGGTACAGATTATAGTACAAGATTCAGCATGGATTAAACACTTGTGACATGAAAACTTTGTAGTTCACTACTCTATGTTTCAGTTGTTCACTAGTTAAACCTTTTCCTTGCATGCTCAGTACAAGAAACAAACACTAAAAACAATCAGTCAACCAACACCATTAACTACCATTCAAAATACATTCTCTATAACATAATCAACTAATTGTTAAGCCTAACACCAGCTCAAATGTAAGGTTTGTGACCATATTCTAATGAACAAGAAAAAGCAAAATAATGTCCATGTAGGAAGTTCACAACTCAGACTAAACTACTTCAAGAGTAATAGTTAAGGTGGGAAACATAATGGGCATCCTGTACTCACAAACAAAAACAATTTTATATCCATACTACCATGTAACAGTTGGAATTGAAATATAATCAAAATACATATGCAAATATGTCCATACTAGCCAATGTCATGGTAGTCAGATGCCAGCCAGCGTTATCAAACAAAAAGTTGTTACCTTGAGCAATTCTATAGCAACTAGTACAACTGAAGCAGTGTCATCTCCAATTTCTCGATCTTGAAGCTCAGCCAACTCTACAAGTACATATAGCACACAAAGGAGAGTGTTAAAATAGAAAACAGAAACAAACCCAAAAACTAAAGAATTAACAGTTAGAATATGCTTATTATTTTGGTATAAAATCCAGTCTTACCCGCTCGGCAATATTATGGGGATCAGTAGCATGTTCATGTCTTGCTATCACTCAAGGAAGAAGGCAGGTGGTTGTGGAGCAAAGGCACCAGTGGTGGATGTTTGACGTGCATATAAACACTGGTCATAAACATTATAAGTGGGCTCATTTATTATTATCAAACTTTATATTTCACAAATCAAAAATAGGTTATATGCTTTCACACACAAGCATCATATCAGCATAAGATGTTGGTTTCGAACTCAGATGGGGGTATAAGTAAAATAAAGTAATATCAGCTCTTTAGTTGCGGATCATAAGGTTATAATATATTCACCATGTACTTGTATTGCAGCTATCCTTGTATTCTCATTGATGCTAACAAACACTAACCTGATCAATTGTCTCGACACCCTTATCTTTTGCGATTTTCCTCCTCGCAGTAAACATCTTGATGGTCTGGAAATAGCCATTCAACATTAGACAAGCTAATTTCAAACTCACAAATAAATGAAAAAAAGAACATATTTCTGGAAACTCTTAAAGATTATAAACAAGAGCACAGAGCCGTGAAACTTAAACATAGCACACACTAGAGAAACTCTTAAGAGATTACAAACTGGAGCATAGAGCAATGAAACTTACGCAGAACACACACTAGAGATATTCCAACCATGCCTCCTCTAACTATAGCAATGTCATGTTGGTCGAAGTTAATTGCTCCCCACACTTAAGATGGTTCTCCTATACATTTGAAGAAAGCTAATTAGTTCCACGCAGTAAGAAAACAACGTTGGTAAATAAGAGAAGAAGAGTTGATCACCACTAATCATATACCTCATCATATTCCATAAATATGGCAGATAAAACTTGCAAAGGGTGAAGCCAGACTAACCAACTGACTACGATAAGCATCACACAACCAGGAAGTATCTCTGCAGACCGCAACATATGCAGTAAGATATCCAAGACTCGTGTTTGCTTCCAAACTTATCAAGTCTAGATCAAGTATTGGATGACCTCCAACCACCCATAAGGGATTACCATTTTAGAGATTGGCTTGGGTTTGTTGATGATGTGCTTTGAAACTGAGGACATTTCCTACTCTAACCAAATACTCTAACCACAAAAGAGCTCTCTAACCTGTAGAAACAAAAAACCCAATGTATAAAGACTTAAATCAACCGATATTACCTAACTAAAAGACATTGAATCCAAAATCAACCAATACATTAACATTTAGTTACCAATTAACATCAAGAATTCTACGATGAACAAGCTGAAAAATCAAATGACCTTGGTAGATTTTGCAATTTACAGTTCAGGCAAATGAAACTTTGGGCCTCCACAATACCATAATAGAACTTAAAGTTGAAACCAAAAAAACTAGAGAATTAATAATACGCAAAAAAGTATATGAAGAGGTGCATACATCTATTTCAGCCTTAGAAAGACCCAAAGATTCGCAATTTGCATCAACACCAGCGTGTGCTACAGTTGCACAGAAGGATATTCTGCACCCACCATCACAACTACATCAACAAAAAAAAAGAAAAAGAATTAGAGATATCATAGAGATAACCTTAAGAGAAGAAATGCTTTCCTGGAACTCTTCAGAAATGAAGTAGAAACTGTATATTTTTCCACAAAAGACAAATCTCAGCTAAAACCCAGAACCATAAAAAATACATTATAATTACAATGGCCACCATATCATGCCTTTACAAAACCATGTTTCCCAACTACAATTATCCATATTAACAAGGGGAAAATAGGATCACATGCCTTAGAAGTTTTTAGGGTATTATCATGTTCAACTGCAGATTTAATGACGGTTAAATGATCCCTTAAATCATTCCCAAGAGACTGTATTCCCCTATCAAAACTGCACAAATCACGAACATCCACAAGATGCTCGACGCTAAAATTACAAACAAAAATTAATTGAGAATCAACAAACAAGATGAACGTACAAACCTGGGAGAGATCTTCAAACTCTTAAAATCAATTAATTTCAACAAAATTGCAACCAAAAGGATCTATTCATAAAACTAATAGAAATGAAGAAAATAATAACAGACCTCCAATGAATCCATAAAATCAAAGGAACCACCTTTATAAGAACTTTGAACATCATCATCATCAGATCCTTCATCAAAATCACCACAACCACTATTTGATAAATCACCGTTTCTTCCAATTGATAAAAACTTCATACCCCCGCCACTTAATCAAATCCTAAAATCAATTCATAAAAAAAAATCGATAAATCCTAATTTCGTTAAACAATATAAATCAAAAAGAGAAAGAAATCATTACCTTTTTCTCTTTGATAAAGTTACGGATCTAGAAGTGATTATCAACATGAAAAAGAAGAGATTTTAGTGAAGAAAAAAAAATCCAGATCCAAACCAAGCATCAACTTCAGAAATGTTTTGAGAGAATAAATCAAATAAAATCAAGATTTATAACATCTCGTAGAGAAAGTTAATGAAACAAATTAGAAATTCGGTCTTAATTTTAACAGGGAAATGAAATGGTTTCTCTGGGTAGGGAAAAAAATAGAGCTTCTTATCCTGTTGTGAGGAGAGAAGAGATAAGATAAGATAAATGGGATTACTTTGTTCCTCGATAATATCAATAGATACTCTTCGTATCCAAACCCTTCATCTACCAAAATAAATCCGAGCCATTGAAATACGGGACCCACAAAATTCTGACCATAAGAAAAACCATATCCATCGGTAGTGGATCGGGTCTCTTAGTAGGTAAAATGGTAAATATTCGAGAAACAGACTTATTAAGCTCTCGGAATTTTCCCGGATTTTTATTATATCAGAGACGGCTTTGTATGGTCAACGGTCCAACTACCGTTAATGAGGGTCTCTGATGTGGGTAGCTAAACACCCATTTTCCACTAGTGTCCAGAAACTAAAAAACGAAAAAACTCTTGGATATCTTTTATCATATTTAAAAGCTGCCAGTCTATTGCAGTATTATTGTTGACAGCATCTACTACTCTCTTAGCATCCAGCTCGAAGTGCAATCTCTCTAGCTTTAACTCCTTTGCCCAGTTCACAGCTTCCCACAATCCAATGCATTCGGCTTGCTCTGCACTTCTAATGTCCTTCAGTTGGATGCATTTCGCTGCATGTTGTGTCCCTGCAAAATCACGAATAATCAGTCCAATACCTCCATATTTACCATCATGCAAGAAAGATCCATCACAGTTAATGGTTACAAAATCAATAGGAGGGGGTAACCAATGCACAGAGTGACGACATATTTTTTTGTTAGTAGTGACTGTATTGTTGAGACTTGAAGAATGCACTTCAATGAAATGTCGGCATCTTTTGATGGTGTAATCTGGCATTGGATTGACATTCTGAAAGACTTTGTCGCATCTAGCAGACCATAAGCACCATGCCGTAATGGCTCTATTGCATATTTCTTTCACTGTAATATTCTTCTGATGGAGATCTTCAAACCAACTGCATATCCAATCTGAAAGACTGTGAAGGCCATTGGACGTAAACCCTGTTATTGAGAACCAAACCAATCTAGGGAAGTTGCAATCTCTTAAGACATGGGCTGGAGTTTCTAGAGCTTGTTCGCAGAATGGACAATCACCTGAAACTCCAGGGATTTTCGTACTAAGAATATCTCTAGTAGAGAGGAGGTTAGACATAGCCTTCCACAGAAATTGACGTATTCTGGGGAGCACCGGAAGTTTCCACATAGTTTTATAATTCTTAACCATTTTGGGACACACAGAATCTGATCCATGTTGATCTTCAAACATTCTTCGGTAGGCAAATTAGTATCAAAAGCAGCGTCCACATTGAGCTTAGTCCAATTAGTATCAGGTTGAGTCCATCTGTTAGCCGACTTCTTCGGTTGATCAACTAGGGCATGTTGATCTTCCTCTGGTAGTAATGGAATGGAGTAGTTGAACAAGTATATAGCTTCTCTGATTATGCTCTGGATGGACTGGTCTTTGTTATTAAACACCTTCTCATTCCTATTCTTCCATAGAGCCCACATTACACAGCTACCCATCTTAAAGATGTCGTAATTACCTTTCTCAGCGAGCCAGCATGCTATGATTTGTTTACTGTTCTTACCGAGATAATGCTCAGTTCTGCAGCCCAGAGGAGAGCCGAAAAATGCAGTAGCAGCCACAGGACAGTGGAAAAATATATGCTTTATATCTTCAATAGCTGACTTACACAATCTGCACTCTTGGTTAATACCCACGAACTAATGTGTTAAGGACAACTTGTTGAACCTGTGATTCTGCCCTCGTCAAGTTATATCGGTAGAGTTGTTTCGCATTAGTTCTATACATATTATTTTGATACATCTAACGTGTTGTTCATTGTTGCAAGATTCCAACACCTACTACTCTCCAGAGGGTACCATTTTCTGAGCCGGGCAGGAGTGATTGCATAATGGGTTCAGTTCATAAAATCTAATGTTGCTATGTGCATAGGGTTAAGACTAGAGTTCAGGTGATAGTTGATTTGCTGGATTATACTGCCAAAGCACCATCACATGGATCTTCTAAAAATGCATCATTGTGTTCAGAAGTCTCAAGAAAATCGACCCAAATTACCATTACACATAATCCTAATAAGAAATATAAGAGGATAACTTGGATTTATTAGGGAGAATGTTTCAGCACTTTGGAAGGAAGACAGAGACAGTTCCAGATGTTATTCTTGAATGATTTACCTGGAAAAGGAAGGGCGTTAGTTCACCTCTGTTCTTTCCTTCATCAACCATCAGCATCATCTCATACAGTAGATACTCTAAGGTCCAGTTTTTCATTTTCATACCACAAATAACTACTTGTTACTACTGTGCAATTAGTTTTTATCTACCCAAAATTGATTCTGATGGTAAACGAGTTAGAATTTCTAACATAATCTCTCTTGGTAGATTGTTAAACCTCCCTATTATGAAACCCTTGTCTATCTATAGAGGAGTAATGAGACGGACAACATAATTGTTAGAAAATTGAATCCAATTTTCCTTAATGAATGGAAAATCATCTAACTAGTAAATACGTATTGGATTTGGGTTGTATTAGTGGGCTTAATTAATCTTAATTTGGCATGTTAGTTAGGTTAAGACCTTTTTTCTTACGCATATTGTGTATTAATTCATGGGCTACAATTATGTTGTCGGATATCTGCCTTCCTGGTATGAAAGCAGATTGAAAATGAGAGATTAGACGGTTTAGCAGAGGTTTATGTTAGCGAGAATTTTGGAAATCACTTTGTAGATGGTGTTGCAGAGGGCTATCGACCTGAATTCAGCATCCGTAACCGGTTTAGGGACCTTAGGGGATAAGAGATATAAAGGTAGAGTTAAGTTCCTTTAGAATAAATCCAGTTCTAAAGAAGGACTGGATCATGTGAATGAGGTCAGTACCGATTGTTTCCCAGTTCTTTTGGAAAAACACAGGTGGGAAACCATCAGGTCCAGGGATTTTATTTGGTTTCATAGCAAAAAGAGTATTCCGAATTTCAATATCAGATGGGATAGATTCAAGGATTCTGTTGTCATTTTCAGTAATGCTAGCAGGGATGAGATCTAATAAATTTTCATCTATGGTAAGATTTACAGTTGTGGCTATTGTTTTGAAATGCTGGTTAAGACAATTTGCTATTTCACTTTTTTCCTGAAGCCAGTTATTATTTTGGTCTCTAATAGTGTCTATTCTATTTCTTCGATATCTCTGTCTAGTAGAGTCGTGGAAGAATTGAGTATTTCTATCTCCTAGGGCAATGTTTTGTTCTTTGCTTTTAATTTTCCAGAATTCTTCTTTTATGTTGTACCAGTTTTTCAATTCTAAAGTAAGTTTGGACATTTCTCTAGCTTTTATTACTGAAGGTAGGTTCTTATTGGCGTCATCAAGTTGTTGTTTTAAGTACTTAATGTTAGTATCTATATTGCCAAAGGTGTCTTTGTTCCATATGCTTAGGTTGTATTTGACTGATTTAAGCTTTTTAGTAAAACAATAAGCAGCAGAGCCATTGATACTGGTGGTCCAGGCGTTATCTATAATTGTCTTACATTGTGGGTGGTTCATCCATGGGCCAAAATATTTGAAAGGTTTTGCCCCATCATGCCAATTCACAAAGGTGTTAAGGCATATTGGGACATGTCCGAGATTAAATGAGCTAGATGAGTTATGTTACATTTAGGAAAAATATTGAACCATGCATTGTTAGCCAAGGCTCTATCTAATCTCTGTACCGTAAAATCAATGTCATTTCTTCTGTTATTCCAAGTGAACGGGTACCTTGTAAAGCCTATGTCATGTAGCTTTAGAGAGTGTAAGAGGTTAAGGAAAGTGTTAGCTTCACTCTGGTTGAAAGGAAATCTACTTTGTTTTTCAGATTCATGTAACATAATGTTGCAATCTCCTATTATAATCCAAGGATCCATGACTGTGTTAGCCATGTTTCTGATCATGTTCCAAGAGTCTATTTTGTTTGGTCTGTACGGACTGCCGTAGAAACCCATGATTATCCAGTGAGAGTTTATAGACTGGTCGTAAACTCTAGAATTTATTTGGTTATCAGTATAGTCTAAAATTGTTAGATTGATATTGTTTCCAAGATAGAATAAGGCCTTCTGTCGTACCTCTAGGAGGTACTATCCAATGGATGTGAATGTTTATTTTTCCATGTATTTTTTCTACAATATTTGTTTGTTGTTTTGTTTCAGAGATAAATAGTATGTATGGGTTTTCTTTGTTTAGAAGATCATTTAAGCTAGAATATGTTTCTGGTTTGGTATAGTTTCCTAATCCCTGGTAGTTCCATGCTATTGTCTTTATGAACTGCCAGAAGTAAGATACATGGGGATAAACTAATTTTTCTAAGATATATCGATTGTAAATCTGACCCGAGAAAATTGCGTATCCTATAATGTTGGCGACATTCATATTAGCTATAGAGACAAAGTTGCTAACAAAATATAAAATTTTCAGAGAGTGTATGGTAATTGTCTGGGAGACGCAAAACCACAGAAATTCAGGCACAAAAGTAGTATTAAATTTAATGACACACACACACATATAGTTGTTTCTTATGGTTATATATTGTGTTCTAACATGTTTTGAGCAGTAGGCTAGATTCACCTTAATCATGGGCAGAAAGTAAAAACTGTAAAAGATGTAGTTTAGGGTTACCTCATTTTGGCATCGATTATCGGTAGTAGAATCAAAGAGGTTTAAATCACCAAAAGAAATTGAAGAAGGGATTTCGAACTCAGATGATTGGTGTGCAATCCCCTCATTGAAAATGATTACCTGAATTGAAGCTTGAGGTGACTCCTGATCTATGATTAGCGCATTGAAGGGGTTTACGAAGTTCCTCTAAGTTGATTCCTTACCATGATTTGTTCCCATCTTTATGTTGTTAAGAGTCGCCTCAGAGGATTGATCCTTCTTATCAGTGCCTAGAAGAATGATTTGAGTACTACTTTGAATCCCTGGTTTCTGCAATAGTTTTCTTTTCTTCCAGTTGTAACCGATGGTACATGGAATCCGACTAGAAAACATTAGACTTGATATAGATTTTAATTTACTTTTGCAAAATTTAAAGAATTTCATGGATTAACTAAGAGAAGTTCAGAGAATAATAATAATAAGGAAAAGAAAAAATTCAAACCAATCAATTGAGGGCAAGAAGAAAGAAAACAACTAAAGATAGAGAGGATCAGATATGGTAACAAATAACTTCAAAAGTTAGGGTTCAAATATGAAAAATAAACATAACAATTGTGGCTAAAAAATAAAAGTGAAAGCAATCAAAATTAAAATAGTAGAGGAACTACATAAATTAAAGATCGAAATCAGTAGAAACAACTATCAATAAATGCCGATTGCTCTAGCAAAATCCAAAATCGGTAAAAGGGCGAGAGGAAATGAGAAAAAGGGTTGGTTTCGGTGACTGCAGATCTTAAGGAGGAGCTTTTGAGCTTTGAAATAATAAGGGGTCTTCGAACCAAGGTCGGCAAATGCAAGGAGTCTTGGTAGAAATCAGTAGCAAAAGAGTCTTAGAGATAACAAGAGTGGGTATTAGTGTCTTAGAATCTCCTTTAGTATCTTAGAATCTCGGTGTCTTAGTGTCTACTAGAAACAATGGGTCTTCAGTGTCTTGGTATCATAGAAATCTTTAGAGAATAGGTAGCCGGAGATAAGGATTGCTAGAACTTAACGAAGCTTGGGCCGATAATTTTTGAACGGTTGATTTTTCTAATTGATCATAAGGTAAGGGCTTGGTAAGAACTGGTTTCCAGTTTTGGGATTATTTTTTCTTGCCGGTTAGATTCCGGTCAATTGATTATTTTTCTGTGCTCTAACGGTCGAAAAACGGCTGAAATAGCTGGTATCATAGGTTGTTTACAGGTATCAAGTACGAGAACATCACCCTCACGGGTGGTATTGGACCGAAAACTTTTAGGATAGGAAAGAGATGGAGTCGTACAGAGAGAGAATAAGTAGTCCCAAATTATTCTCTATATTCCATTAAAGAGAATTCCAATGCCTTATCTCAGTTGGAATTGGAATTATGGTTTAGCACCCACCGTAGGGTCATTAAAGAGCAAATTGTGTTGCTAACAGAAACCATTGAAGGGTTTTTGTCTAGTCTAATTTATCTTGGAACTGTGGAGATTTATTTAGCGAGATGACCCACTAAAAACTAGCAACAACCCTTTCCGCATACATAAAGGAATTAAGTCTTTCATGTATTAGTCAAAATGTGGGGGTATTCCGAGTCTTGAATTAGTTGCTAATAGAGATCTGACATGGTTAATTTTTTTTAAGTGAGGTTACGAGTGGTATAACTCACTAGAAGCCATGTTAGAATATCTAAATTCGTAGATCAAAGTTGATTCTAATCAACGAGAAGACTATGTGTTTGTTGTTGAAGAAATGTGATATCAAAGAAACTCGTGCCGATGGTAGAGATCAACTATGGACTCCGAGCTTTGGACGCAAAATTGGAAGTAAGTGATTTGAATTCGACATTGATTCTAATCAAACAAGTATTTAGGAAACACATATGGTTTGAGATTATGGTACGTATCGATAAATAAATCGACGACATAACACCATAAAGCAATTGCTCTCAAATGCGTTCATCCAAAAGAAATAATGTTTGAGAATTGTATCAAATCGACAAATGATATAAATTCAAGAGAGAGCTTATAATTGTATCATCGAGGGGAATGGGCTTAAAGCACATAGGCACGAATCGATATGGAAACCCAACCTAGTTAACTCGGAGATCCCAAGATCTAGGTTCAACGGGACAATGAAATTAAGAACGATTCACAAGAAGCACTCGGGAACATAACTCTAGATATGTTTCTACCCACTCCTATGATGAGACAAGTCTCTGTCGCGTAGTCAAGGATAAGCATTGTTTTAATGATTCCTAAGATTTGGAAATTCCAAATAGTATGGCAGATTACTCTTATAATAAGAAATCACCTATATGAAGTGAGAGTGTGGCGGCTTAGTGGGAGAAACCTTTGATAGGCTAGGTTCATCTAAAAGCGCTTCATAAAGTCCAGGAATTGTTGGGGTCGAAATGAACACAACCATGAGAACCAACTTGGTGAGGATATAAATTGTGTGATAGTTGTTGTCTTGGTTTACACTTAAAAAACCGATTCAAGCCTCTGGCACACCGACCAGTAGTAAGCCCGGGAGCAGCTATTCACACTAAGGAAGGTTCAAGGCAAAGCTACCTATCCCCATGCAATTTATTTTCCGTTTGAACTCTCTTTTAGTACATGCTGCATTGTCCATTGCATTTGAGTAAGTGAATTTTCATTCATGTGGGGGATTGTTAGAAAATGAATCCAATTTTCCTTAATGAATGGAAAATCATCTAACTAAAATACGTATTGGATTTGGGTTGTATTAGTGAGCAATTAATCTTAATTTGGCATGTTAGTTAGTTAAAGTGTTTCAGGTTTGAAACAAATAGAAACCTAAATACGTGAAGGGACACAACCCTTTGAGAATTCAAATTAGAATTCTAATGACACAACCCTTGAAGAAATCCTTGAAGCATCATGATTCTTCATTGAAGATGTACTTAAAGCATCATGATTCTTCATTCAAGAGGTACTAGTAATCCTTATAAATACCCTGCACATACTTAGAAAAGATTATCAATTAGAAACCTAATTATCATTCTACTGCATTCTAGAATTATCAATTAAGTTTGTGTCAAAGAGAGAGTTCATCACTTTAAGTTTTGGTTCACCGTTTCTCGAAGTTTGGAGTGCTACTACATCGAGAAGAAAGTCGTACAATGCAGGGGAGACAAACATCGATAATCCGTAAGCACCCGCCATGGGTGAATCTTTCTTAAGGCTAGAGGATATAATCCTTGCCTCGACTTGGTTTCGTCTAATTGGTTTGCATATCTCTTCTTCTCTGTTTGTTTTATTACAGTTTATACACAAGGTTTCGAACAATATTGCATCAAAAAAAAAGTTCTAGGGTTTTGAGGAGAAATTGGAAGATTTTCAGATTTCTTTCATTTGTTTTTCTATTGGGTATTGCACATGTGTCTCTATTGTTACGGCTGCATTGTTTTTACTAAGACACTGTGCATTTAAGATTATTAGCACATCAATGGGGTTCTTCCAACGAGTTAACTCATTTTATATGCTTCTTTTTTTCTTTTTATTGCCGTTTTTTATTAAAAAAATATACTTGTTTTTTTTCAATATTTCAATATGTCAAAAAATTGGGCCTCGACAATTCAGCGCAGTACTTGGTTATACGCTGGGTGTTCCTGTATTTGAAAAGGATAGCCTTTGTTCCTGGTGTGGTAATAACATGAAATTTTTTGGTGATCATGCTATTCATTGTGCACATGAAGCTGGTTTGAAATTTTGTCATGATCTTGTGAGTGATACCGTGTCGGATATGTGCTTTCGTGTTGGAGTATAAGCTACAACAAAGGCATCTCTTGGTTTCCTTGCTAGTGATGGTGGTGAAGCTAGACCTGCAGATATTTTGGTGCACAACTGGAATAACGAACGAACACTTGTTTCGACGTCATTGGTGGCCCTTGTAGGAAGTGTGAAAATAGACATCGACTTGGATTCTCGATTGTTAGGACCCATCTGTATGAGCATGGTGTCGACAAGACATACACCACCTAGAGCTTACATGGTGAGACAAAGGATGGTGCTTCGACACAAGTCGTTCTAAGGGAAGGCCGTAGTAGAGAAATCTCGCCGAGCAAGAATCAAATTGTTTGAATTTGAATGATTTTATTGGGATCGCTAGTTTGGTATTCATCATGACCATGATGGAACACAAGTGGAGAATCACCCTTAGAAGATCCAGGATGTCGAAGCGTTATAATAGGTACAAAATGTTAGCAGCAGAGAAGTTATACCACGGGTGTGAAGAGTAATCTCTCAATCCTCTCATTGTGAACTGCATAATGTGAAGAAAACTTATAAAGTTTAGGTAATCGTATCAACAAACTTATTGGATTTGTTAAGAGAGTGGCTTCCCAAACCTAACAAGTTGCTCAAAAACTATGATGCTTTACAGGTCAATGCTTAAGGATCTGGGATGAAAGCGAAGGCTATTCATGCTTGTGAGAATCATTATATTCTGTATTACGAGATGACGAGGATTTAATAGGTATGTCTGGTATGCAAACTCCGAGGTTTAAGTTGAAAGCTACCAAAGATGGTCCTATGGTGACAAATAAACCTTGCAAAGTGCTGAGATACTTTCTTGTAGACGAAAAACTAAAGAAAATGTATTCTCTACCTTGGATATCATACGGAATGCCTTTACGACCGAGCGCAAGTGTCATCTAAACATATGCGTCATCCAATTGATTCATCTCAAAGGTACAAATGAAATCGAAGTTTATGTTGTTTGCCGTCAAGGAAGAAAATGTTTGGTTGAATATCAACAAATGGGTTTAATCCTAATGGTGTACGTACTGAAATGGAGTTGTTGGCCTCGTGATCCTCAGGGTTTATAATAAAAAGCGAAATTTGGTGTTAAAAAGGCGGTAATGCTATTCACCACACCTTTTACCACTCTACTTAGTGCTCAAACTGACGTGTCACATCTGTGGGAGAGAGAAATTGTGCTGGTCAAAATGGGCTATGCCAGTCTGCCTTCATTTAATTATTTTTTCTTTTCTATTTTATTTCTCCCGTCCGTTTTCTTCTTCTCCTTTCCTCAAAATCTTTGCCTCCGACCAGACACCACCATCACGATATGCTCAAAGTTCAAACCCAATCCCATATCACAAAATTCTTTTTGAATCACAACATCAATAACAAACAGCAATTTAGCACTTAAATTAAAGGAGTAAAAAAGATAGATGGAGTAGCATCAGCTTAATTCAAACCCAGTCCCAGTCTCCATATCACAAAAATTTTGATTAAATAAACTCTTCTTATATGGTTTATGGCAGTTTAACTACATTCAGCGGATTGTAATTCTGAACCAAAACAAATCCACCCATTATTGTTGGTGCTATGTTAACAAGATATTTTAGCTTCAGAATCAAGTCCAAGTTAAACAAGATCACTAATATCCAACTTCCCCCTAAAAATTTCATTAACTACGTTTGCAGCAGCAGCGACACTATTAGCACTTGAATCGAGACCACTACCTAAAGGCAATCACTTTTCAAGAGATAAAGAAAGATCCACAGATTTAATCCCTAAGATTTTCATAATCGAAAATCATTGTAATTCCAAGACAATTCCACAATGGGTTTTCTTACTCAATTTTGAACAATCATTAATGGGATGACATCCCAATTTCACCTAGCCGTACATTTGAATCAATTGATAGGGTAACGAATCACCAATTCCATCAATATCAACAAAAGTTACAAAACAACCAAGAAAATCAAACTTTTTTGGACCTAAATTTGCTACCGTGGCTGGTGCTTAACGAATCGGAGACTGGTTTGGGCTCGGACGTGATTTTTAGGGTTTTAGTATTTTTACAACATCTCAAGAAGGGTCGAGGGATAATGTATTTGTTGATGGAGGAAGTGAGATGGGTGAAATGAACGAAAGCTGCAATTTTCATATTATATTGAAGTTGCAGAGAAATGATTTTGACCGAGCACCTTTTTCTTACACACGTTTTTAGTCAGTCGTGACGACACGTCATCCGAGCACAGTTTCTCTCTCCCACATCAATGACACGTCAGTTTGAGCACTAGGTAGAGTGGTAAAAAGTGTGCTGAACAGCATTACCGGTTAAAAGGAGCTTAATTTTTGTTGTGGGGTAGGGAAGGAAGTGTGTA
>JAJJWW010007030.1:0-23842 GCA_023531295.1 Papaver armeniacum | reverse complement strand
TAGTTTGGATTTGTTCAAGGGTTATAGCTAAATTGTCCTAATCGTATTTATGCTTTTTTTCACATATTCCGTAAGAGTGCATTATTATCAACAGAAAGTATAAGCAGACCGCCATAAAAACTACAAGAAAACCGCCGCTCTCACACTCTCACAAAGGTGGGGCTCAAAAGTTCCCACCGCTTTGCTTTTAACTCTGCGGGCCGTCTCTCTGTGAGGGGCGGTTTTAGCATAGTTTTTTTTTTTTTTTTTTTTGCATTCTGTATAGAGTCGTTGTATGATCAAAACCATCTATCAAGACGTCGAGCTTCTTGTACAACAATTCTTAGCTATTGTTAGTTTAAAGGTCTTCACTTCCTTTATCTCTTTTTTTTTAAGGGCGCTTGTTATGGAAATGTACAAACTAAGATTTTTGTTGAGCCATGCGATGAACAAAAAGGCTTCCCCACTCTGGGAAACCAAGGCAAAATGAACAAATCTGATATTTTAGGGTCTCACTAGAGATTTTATTAATATACACTAATAAAGATTGGTTCTCCCTGATTATTTAGCTAATAAAACCAATAATAACAAATAAAACCAAAATATAACAACTGAATTTCAGAGAGAGAAAACCAAGTGGCGTTTAGACTTCCAACTCCAGCGTTCTTCCTTTCGGCTCCGCGTTTCCTTCCAACGCCTGCCTTCCTTCACGCGCGCACTTCTTCTTCCATTCACTCGGAAACCAACAAATTTGTTGGTTTGTACGTTCATTTTTCATGTTTGTTGAGTCCATTGTGGGAACAAAATGAACAAACTTCAAGTTTACTCATTCCATAGGAACCGCTCTAAGGTTTTCACTTCCTTTTAACTTATTTTTTATTTTTGTGTGTCTATTTAACCATTACATATGATCGATAATTGCATTTGAGCTACAAGATATCCAATTAAGCATAAGAGGCCGGACTTTCTCAAGTCTTAACTACCCTTGGTACAAAAATTCTAAGGTGATTTTGTGAATACACGGAGGTGTCATTGTAGTACAATAGTAAAGTCATTGAGTGATGATACGAGTGGCCTGAATTCTTTACCTATCATTTTTTTTCTTTATTCTTTTTTGTGAACACACACTTTGTTACTGTCATGTTTGAACATACCCGTACAGAAACGAAAAATGCTCAAAGCCCCCCAAATCCCTCCGTCGGCTTTTCCCCGCACACACAGTGTAACACCCCGAGTTCCAGATCAGGGTCAAACTCATATGGAGATCCGAACTCAAAGCGTTACGGGTCGGAAATAGACTTATTCATATAAGTTTTCTAATTTATTAATTACAAAAAACATAATTTAGCCTTTCTAATATGAATTTAAACATATGAATTTGCTAATCATTTGTAACAACATTTCCAACCAACTTATTATTTCAAATTAAATTTCAAGTTATACAATAAAACAATTCAATCTCTAAGCTACTCATTTCTAGCTTCCATTTTCAACTTCCATAAATCTGCAAGGAATGTCAATTGGATTGAGATGACAACTCAATAGAATGCATTCTCTTTCTTAAAATATAAGCAAACATGTCAACCAATCAGAGAGAATACGCACAACAAGAGTATATGGTGAAACTTCAAGGATTTAATTATGTATATAGTCACAACTAAACTCACAATCTATAAAAAGCCTCTTAAATGCACGAGTATCCTTGGTTCGTGCCCCGCCTATCCGTGTATCCTGCAGACGGGACCGCCAACCTCAATTGCACGACTATCCTTGGGTCGTGCCCCACCTATCCGTATCCCCTGGTACGGCACCGCCATTCAAACAAATATATATCCTTTTATTTATAAATTCACACTACCGTTGTACGAGTATCCTTGAGTCGTGCCCCACCTATACGTATATCCTCAGACGGCACCGCCATTCAAACAAATATATCCATTCATTTATAAATTCACATTACCGTTGCACGAGTATCCTTGGGTCGTGCCCCACCTATACACACCAATGACAATAATAATACTACCATAATAATAATAATAATAATAATAATAATAATAACACATTCTATTTATTTTAATTTAAATGTCCTTTGATTTCTCCAATTTATTTATAAGGATATTCTAAGGATTTATAAATATTTACTCAAGTATCATAACTTATGATAAGGAAAAAGTTATTTTCAATTGCAAATTTAGCAAGTCATTTTGATTCTCTCTTCTCTCTCTTTGAATCGGGCGACATAATGAGTCAACTCGGATGAAAAATTCTTTACTTTTTTTTAAAATCTTTCTCTTTTTAATCTTAATGCCATGATTAATCCTCGAGTTTCACTAAAATTTAAATCTTTACTCTTGTTTCCCATTTTCTTTTAAGTTCTCATTATCTCTTTCAAATTAAGTTTTTTATGGAATTTAGGCTACAAGAAGGTGAAAATGTTGTTGGTTGTTGAGAAATGGGAAAGGTGTTTATGTTGTTTGGTTTGTATAGGAGTTATTGAAACAGGAAGAAGATGATGATGTTGTTATGATCGCATAACTCGTCATGCAACAGAAACTGTCCGCATAACATCAGAGCCGTACCAAATTTTTCTGAGAGGCCCTAGGCGAAAATCAAAAATGGTGGCCCCAAAAAAATTCTCTGATCATTTAAAAAAATAACACATAATAAAATTTGCAAATAGAAATGACTACATAAAAGTAGCTAATCTACCAAAAAGTAACCTTCACGGCCTCCTCAATGCAAATTCATCAATTATTGCATTGTAATCAATGTTGTTCACCATATTCACCTCGATAAATAATATTGCTAGGTCATTCAATCTTTCTTGTGACGTTTGTCGATCGAAGGTAAGACTTCGTCAGCTTCAACTAGGAAAATCTTCTTTCTGCAGAGGCAACTGTAACTGAAATTGTCAATAAAATCTTGTATAAAATTTCTACATTTATGAATTTCCATATTGTTTAAGAACTTGTTTAAGAAATTAATACTTCAACTTCCCTTACGCTTTTTTTTTCGGCAAATAACTTCTTAGATCAACTTTAATTTGGCAAATAACTTCTTAGATCAACTTTAATTTCGGCACAAGTCATGCCCATCAATATCATTTATCCTTTAGATAATATCATTGAAGCTTGATACCGGTACTTTTCAAATGCTATCATCAAGAGAATATAACTTGTTTAACCAAAGTGAGGTCTTACTTTTGTATAGTAACAAATTGGATACCGATTAAGCAAGGAGTCCAAATTATATAAAACTTAGTTGTAGAAATTATTATACATCATAGTAATTTCATTTTTTTCTCCAGATACGTAGAAATTAGTATTCATACGGAAAAAGAAAAATAATAATTGGGGGCCTTGTCATCCGGGGGCCCTAGGCGCCCGCCTATGCTTCCTAACAGCTTGGTACGGCCTTACCGCATAACATGTTACGCAATATGAAAATGGATGCAGAACCTGTTATGCATCTACAAAAGTTGTTGCATAACTTCTTATGCAGTCCAGAAAAAGGTTGCATAACACGTTATGCAGCAACTTTTTTGTTACTATTGAAACCAACAAAAAAAAAACTGCATAACTTGTCATGCATCTACTATAATATCTCGCATAACATGTTATGCATTAGTGAAAATGGATGCATGAAAGGTTATGCGTCCAAAATATGGTTGCATAATGCAATATGCATCAACTCTACCTGTACGCACTAAAATCAACCAAAACAATGGCTACATAACTTGTTACAGATGCATAACTTGTTAAAACGAGCCAAAAATCACTAAATTCGGACATCGTATGCAAAATTTATGTCAAAAAAACAGTTCAAGATTGTGTGATCCTTCACTAGAAACACATGGGTAGTGATCCTAGTGAGAGGTGCAATACGAAGGAGTGTAAAACCTGTTTTGCCTATAACTTCTTCGTCCGAACTCGAAATGATCTCATTCTTTTTGCGTTGGTTTCGTAATTCAATTTCCAACAAGATTGAGGTAATTTCAATACTTGATTTCATGTTGAAAATTTATGGTGTATTGCAAATTGACTTATGAGATGTTATTTTCGGTCTTCATAACCTTAATATTGGATCTCATAATGTTGTGTGTAGTTGCAGAAATCCTACACTACACCCTCACAAGAATCCAAACAACTAAGACATTGAAGATGAACAATTATGATTTTAATTGATTAATTCCTTGAAATCTTTACAAGAGAAATGGAAAAGAGCCAAAGAAATTACACTCACTGCAAACTTTCTCTCCTACTGACTTGCCTAACACTTCAAAAAGAACTCTCCCTCCAATAGGCCTGCTCGACTCTTTATATAGGGTATTACATAATGGATGACTAAGCTGTCCTATATTTTCGGGAATGACTTGCGAAATATCGCAAGTGTACAAGTATATAATCTCGCGACACTCCTAAACCTCGCTAGATCTTCACATCTTTCTCGTGTTTTTGGCTGTCGTCATTCATTGCGTCATTTATATTACTCTTTTGCGACGCCTTCGCAATGCTATCGCTTACTAATCTCGTAAGATATTGATGTCGTGATATTCTCGATCCTACATCTTGCCTCTTCTCATGTCTTCTTCGCGAAGAAGAGAATGTCATGAGAACTAGTAATTTTGAAATGCCGCAAATCGTTCATCTTTATCTCGTCTTTGATATGACCTCGTATTTTTCATAGAATTTATTATGCGTGTTTCTTCTTCCGTTCTCTTCTTGACATGTCTCTTTCAACCGTTTTTCTTGACCATTCACGTCCCCTCTCGCATTAAATGCATTTATTTTCTCGAGTATTCTTCTCTATATATAGTTTTCTCACCCTCCTCTTCTTCTTTTTACTTTCTCTCTGCAAATTTTCTTCAACTCTCCTCCTACGCAATTTACGTTTCTGCTACTGTAAACCTTCCTTTTCTTCTTTCTCTTGATCTTCAATTTTCTAATCATTCCCATACTCTGAGAATGGATCCACCTGGTCGTAGATACAAAACCCTTTTGAGTGAAACTCAAAAGAATTTACAAGAGAAGGGTTTCACCTTGTCTACCATTCCCGATCAAGAATCTTCATCTATTCTTTCCAAAAATTGTTTATCATCATCATTGTGATGATCGGAAAATCATAATCTCGCTAGGTCAACTCCTCGCAGTCTTCCCCGGCTCCTCTCTGAACCCCGAACTGCCCTTGTTCTATGAAATCCTTGCTCATAAGAAATTCTCGCGAGCTGTTTATCAATTAAGTGGTGATTGCATCCGTCTAATTCTTGAATTCGCCAATCGTGTCGCTGGTAAGGGGTCTCTATATCCTGATAACGTCAGAGATCCTAAATTCGCAAACTTAGAGATAGTCACTGAAAAGTACTCAGTAGGGAACTTTTTTGAAAACTATGAAGTGATAAACATGAAGAATGATAAATCTCAAGGGGTGCTCCATTGAAAAGAAAAGAGAACGCTCTCGAAGATAAGATACTCATGTTAGATATTGATTGGCACTGGGCAAGAACAATGTTCCTCGCTACTCTAAAGATGAGAAGTGGTGTGTCTTTCCGCTATTTTTGAATGGACCTTACATTTCAAAAGTTCCAATATACTCCTGCGCGAATCTCGCAAATTATCATCCTTGGGTATTTAATCGTCCGAAAAAGCAAAAGAGGTATATTTTCTAATTTTCATTCGCTTTTGCAATGTTTCCTTCCTTTTATATCTACTAAATCTTGCAAATTTTCGGATCACTAAATTGAGAAAAAGTTATGAAAGAAATCCAAAGCCAAGTACTCGCGATACTTCACTCAATCACGGATGATATAAGAAATATTTTTCTTTATTATTTTTAACAATATTGTTACCTCTGCTTTCTTATCTTCATTCGTGTAAGGTTGTTTTCAAATTGCCGGCTAAGGAGAATCTCCCGGCCGCGAAGGTCAAGGTCCTCTTCGCAAGGGGAAGTCCACTGTCCCCTTTCTAAAAATGTAAGATTTATTCTTTCTCCCGCTCAATTCCTTTACCCAATGAAACTTCCGATGAGGATGCTAACAATGTGGGTACTTCTTTCGCAAAGGAAGATCAATCAATCAATCCCCTATGGAGCAGCTTATCTAATATCTTTTCGGACTCCATGCAAGGCCTTGGAGATGATCGCCTTCCTAAGACATGCGAGGCTCTCGCAAATATATGTGATGCTACCTTGCTAGAGGGCAACGATTCTCTTAAAGGGGTTTCTAGATCTCAGAACTCCTAGCTTTTTAAATGCACTTGGTTCCTTGGTATGTCCGAACTTCTATTTTTCCTCATACCTTTAATTTTAAGTCATATCTTAACAATTTCTTTATCTTTCTTTGTAGACTGGAGAGCTTTTTCTCATACCTCGATCTTGAGAAGAGACGCAACAATCTTGAAAAGAAAAATCTTCACCTTAAGGAGAAGAACAAAGAATTAGAAGTTGAAGTTGCGACATCTCGCAAGAAGAATGAAAATGAGACTCGCTCAGCTCTTCGCGAAAGAATTCAACAACTCGGAAGCTGAATCTTCTACTCGGAAGAATAAAATTTCTACCCTTCAAAGCGCTAATCAACAACTTTATGGTACAAAACTCTTCTTTTTCTCGTTTTTATTTTGTCATTTATTTTTTCTTTTGCCTCGACTTATCATTTTCGCATACATTTATAATCTTTTCCGAAGAAGCCATCCTCCTCCATTCATTTCCCGAGCCTATGGATAATGATGCTCTTTCTCACTCATCTTAACGAATCTTTAAGTAGTTCGTCGAGCAAAATTAACTCTCATTCAATAAATGAACTTCGAACCAAATTTCATCTCTTAGAAATTGAGCATAGATCTAGCTTAGGTTTAGCCAACCGATTTAAACGCTTATACCTTAGCTCCCACGAAAAAAATAACATTTTAAGGAAGAAAATTAGTAGCCTTATAGATGACAAGGATCGCATTGCTAATAAAGGTGCACAGGCATTAGCAATATTTCAAAAAACTCTTATTGGAGTCCAAATTGAACGAGATGAATCTTTTCGCCAAAATGCCATACTTAATGAGCGAGAAAATAAAATTCGTTCAATTCTTGTCATAAATAGTGACGATGAATTCGCCTGGGCTACAAAAGTTCTAGATAATGCCGTAAATAACTTAGGTGTTAACGCTGACTTCATGCCGAGCATACTGCCTTGGTTAAAGATATGATTTCGAGAGAAGGTTGTCAATTGTTCTTCTTTACTTTACCACTTCTTTTTTGAAATTGCTATTAAGTTACCGATTCATTATCATACGTTCGGCAGGTTGAGAAGAGGTATCAAACAAGGATTGAGGAACTTGAATCTGAAAAAGAACAACTTGCAAAGGATCTCTCTTTTCGCAACGACAAGTATTCCAAGTTGAAGAAGCAATTACAAAATACTGTAGAAAATTTCAATAATGATGTTGTTCGTTTTCGCAATCAAACTACTAAGACAGTTTGCGATGACCATAGTATTCCTCTTTCTTCGTATCCTTGTCTTCTTGATGAGATTCCTGAAAATATACCTTCCTTTGATGTTTCTGATAGTGATGCTAGCGAAGAAGAGGAATCTGATAAAGAATCTGATGAAAAAGAAGAATGAATTGAGAGATAGCTCCATTTTCCTTTTTCTCTTCTTGTGATACTTGTACATTTATCCTTTTAGCCTTCCCTTTTTGTAATCTCTTACTGTAAATCTATCATATGAAAATAAATAAGAAGTTTTTATTCTAATCATTCCCATACTTTGCCTCTGTTATTTATTTTCATATGAGAAATTAAATCGATAATCTCTAAGTAATAAAACTTCTTAGTTTCGCAACTGCTGTTGCTAACTCTTCACAAATAAATGAAGAAATATAGTCATTTTCGCAAGCTTGTTTTCTTACTCAATTTCTCGTGTGGTCATATCTTCATTTATGTTGAAGTTCATCATTGCGACAAGATCGCAGGACATCTTTACATTTTCGTGTAATGACCCATTGATCTTGACTTATCATTGTTCTTGTGTGGTCTTATTTTGCCTTCCTAGTTAAATGTCTTATTTTTCCACCCCTCATTGCGACAAAATCGCAGGACGTCTTTACACTTTCATGTAACGACCCATTGATCTTGTCTTATCATTTCTTTAGTATTTTTGCCTCTGCAGGATATTTTTCTTGTGACAATATTATAGGCCTAAATATTCTTGCAACGTAAAGCCCCATGACATTGCGGTCTTTGCGATTTAAATCGCATGACGTCTTTACACTTTCATGTAAAAACCCATTGATCTCGCCTTACCCTCGCGTTAGTATTATTGCCTCTTCAGATCATCGCACAAATATGACAAGCCTAAATTTTCTTGCGAAAATAGATCCTCATGACATTTGTGTCTTAAGACACTTATCACTCTCCCTAATGGAGGTTGTCACCCTTATCATCTCCCCTGGTTGCCCCTTCAAGGAGGCGTACATCGGCCATACAAGACTAGCTCCTCCCATCCGGTCTTAACAACAACCGCTTGTTTTCGAAGCCTCTTATCCCTTATACCTATAGGGATTATGGTTACGAGGCTGCACCCTATGGAGTTTTCTTCTGGACCGAGTGCGGATGTGCCAAGACTTGCCAAGAATGGCCGAGACACTTCAAATGCCCCAGGCACTCTTGGCTCAACCGTGTACCTCGGCACCTTGGTCATACACGGACTCCTTGGAAGAGACCCTCGGTCGTCCAACTAGGGTATAACCTTATATATATAGTTGGAAATCCAAGGTATCTCTCCCGGATGGGCTTTATTGACCCCAAATTTCCATGACTCAGGTTCCAGGTTCGGTGTAACCTTTTCCCTGAGCCATGTCAAGAGATACCCCCTTATATGACGCACTTTAGGTCTTACATTTGCCTCTTGCGAAATATCATTCGCGAACTAGGGTGTACGCCATAAAGGTTCGTCCCATTCACTCATTCTTTCATTTCTGTCAATTCGTTCAATCATTCATTGATTTTTGATTATTTCTTTCTCATTATTTTTGCGGAATTATCCCATAATCTTGCTTCATTTGCTGTGATCTCGTTCCAATTATTTAACCAAACTTTCTTCATATTCATGTATCGCGAGTCTTTCAATTACCACATTCCTTAAATCGTCTTTGTCACTCTTTTTTTTTTTTTCTAACATCAATTATTCATTCCTTACATCTCTTACTCCTGCTGCTCTCTACTTCTTCATTATTCATGCTCTCTAATAGTTCCTTTCCTTTTCCGAAAGCATCGCGATTTTTAATTGTTTTCGGGCATTTGCTTCGCAATGTATCTTCATTCTCACTTCTATTGTGTCCACCATCAACCTTTCCATTCTTTGTTTTTCTTTTTATATTTTGCTTCCAAGCTTTTCCTTTGTGCGTGCTCTTTCCTCGCAAGTCTCCACATCAACCTCATAACATTTTTGTCCTTCAATCCAGTCTCCTTTATAATTCCAAAACCACTGGGATGAGGAAACTTAATACACTGGTGATAAGTCGATACCACTCCTAGAATCTCATGTAACCATGGTCGCCCGATCAATGCATTATAAGGGGATTCCACATCGACTATACATAACAAAATTTTGGTTGATAACCCTTGCAATGGTATTCTCATATGAACTTCTCCTTTAGGTTTGTTTGTTGTACCATTGAAACCATATATCTTGTATGTTGAAGGTATTAAATCTTCATCCTTCCCTCCCATAGTCTTGTAAGTATGGTAAAAAAGGATGTTTACTGAGCTCCCAGTATCGATTAAGATTCTATTGATCGCCCAGGAATTTTCTGCCTCATCATCTTCATCATCCACAAGGTTTTGGGTTAATTTCCAATCTCACAACCAATGGGCTATCATGCATCTCCCGCGCTTCTGTGCTGCCTCTTCTCATGTGAAAGAAATAATCTGTTTTCCATTCTTTTAGTGGCGATGTCTTCGCGATGTTCATTATTTCTCTATTGTCAGCATCTTTTGCGAAAACCCTACTAAGAACACTATCATGAAAATCTTCAATTGTCCTTACGAATGTACGATAGAGTTGCAAAACAAGTTTTTGGCCTTCGCTCCAACTTCTACTACAAACGTTTCTTTCCCTTTTGTTGTATTTACTCTGTGAATTTCTGGAGGTGTTGGTAACGGTTGAGTCTTCTCTTCACATTTTAAGAATTGATTCAATTTTCCTTGGTCAATCATTCTGAGGATGATTCTTTTTATATTTCTGCAATCATTTGTTAAGTGCCCATGAAAATGGTGATAAGAACAGAATTCATGACTTCTATCACCTGGAGGCGGTTTATTTCCCCTGTTCCATGGTGCTGGTATGTTTTCCATCAAAAGTATAGCTTCTCATATTTTTTCCACACTAGCATTTAATGGGGGCATCTTAATTTCTTCCCGCATTACCCTGTGATTTCGCTGTCCACCATGATAATTCTGCCTTCGACCTCCATAAGTTTCTTGTGGATGATCAAGCCTTTGAATTTTGTTATTTCCGCCACGATTGTAGAAGTTACTTTCTCTTTCAAATTCTTCCTGATCACGACTTCCCATGGCCACTAATTTTTGTCACCGTCCATCATCTATCATCCTTTCTTGTTGCCCTTGCGAGTGATCGCTCATCTGTATTTATCAACTTGGGTAATAAGCTTGCATTCGCAACAGATTCGAAAGCTTGTATTCGCAACCGGGTATGATTCCATTTCATTTTGCCTTTCCTCTAGAGAAATATCTTCCTCCCGAAGTTCTCGCAACTCGATCATTGTGATTGTATTCTTGACTCTAAAAATTTGAATATATAACAAATTGGTTGCGAACATAGCATTTATAAATGACAGAATGAGATATCTTTCATCCACACGAGCAGCCATATCGCTGCACATTGTCTTCCATCTCACGCTTAAATGTCTCAAGATTTCGCCAACCCTTTGTTTTTTTCCCAAATACATCTTCAATGCTCGGTCGCATGAGGAATTATTACTTATATATGCCCCTAAAAATATAGCTTGTAAATGGTTGAATGATGTGATTGTGTTTCTTGGTAAACCTTCAAACCATTTCAATGCTTCTCCTGTCAAACTTGATGCAAAATACTTGCACAATATAGCATCATGATTTTCCCATTGTAACATACATCTCACATAAGCTTTGATGTGTTGTATTGCACAAGTTGTTCCATCAAAATGCTTTGTTAACGGTAAATTACACTTTGGGGTATTCCACCTAGTTGTACTTCTAGTGTAAATGGAGTTTTCGTAGCTTCTTCGATGGCCTCATCTAATTGTCTTCTTTCTCCTCCTTCTACTGTTCAGCATTCCTCTCATTTCTGCCAATTCTCTCAAGATTTGTTCATTTGCATCAGAATTCAAATTTATTGGCCTTTTAGTTCCGCCTCTCTTCTCCTGCGTTCATGTCCTTTGATTTTCTTGTTCATCATTCTCTTCTTGTCTTTCACTGCGATCTTCTCCTTCATCTCTTTCACGAATTCGCACACCGTTATCTATTATTTTCTCTTATTTTTGCCTATCAATTATCCTTTGTACTCTTTCATATTCTTCATTGATATTACCATTGTTGCGATTTTGTTCTCGCCTTCTTTCCCGATTATCATGATTGTTCTGGCGAATTGCTTCTTCCAATTCCCATTCTTCCATTTCTGCTCTTAATCTTTCCTTTTCGCGAGCTAGACGTTCTTGTTCAACATAGTGTTTTTCAATTTCATTTTCAATCTCTTTTTGTTTCCTCCGTGCTTCTCTTCCATGTAATGCTCTTCTTCCTTCTTCTTGGTTTTCTTCATCAACTGGATTATTCCGCCCTTGATGTCAGCTTTATTCCCTTGATTTCCATCATTTTTATTCATCCTGAAAGTCTCGACGTGGAATATAACGATCTTCTATCATTTCTCTTCTTTCACAATGTCCTTCATCCGAGATTTGGCTCTCTTTCTAGATTTTCTTCATTAACATTTTTTACAGTGATGTTCTCCTTATTTCTTCTCTAACTGATCTTGATCTTGACCTTGTAGTGCTTCTCGACCTTCTATTTTGCAACCTCATGTTTTCCATTCTTAACTCATGATTTTGTCTTGTTAAATTTGCGCGTTCTTCCGCTTCTAATCGCCTTTCTTCATGTATTGTTTGTCTCAACGCCTAATGATGCGATTTCTTCATTTCCATGAATTATTTCTCCGATCTCTTTTGTTTTCTCTCCTCTTGTCCATTGTTTACCAATTGTTGTTCTTCTTCTTTCTTCCATAGAATCCATCTCCATGTATGCACGCTCACCCTATCATAATTTATAGCTCTGTTAGATATCGGTCAATTGGTGATTGAATTTGATCTTCTTCACTATTCTTGTGTTTATTCTTGAGGGTTCACCTACTTCATTTCTCCTTTCTCCAAAGAATCTCCTACTCCTTCTAACAGCTTGTTGGTTGTTCTGATGCATTCCTTTTTCTAGCCATTTCTCAATCTTAGTAAATTGTTGAAAATTATATGAAATTCCTCTATTATTGCTTTTAATTCTTTCAAATCACAATATCGATCTTTTCTTTCTCCTCCTTCTAGCGCCAATATGTAGTTGCAGGAAATCCTACACTACACCCCTCTCAAGAATCCAAACAACCAAGACATTGAAGATGAACAATTATGATTTTTATTGATTAATTCCTTGAAATGTTTACAAGAGAAAATGGAAAAGAGCCAAAGAAATTACACTCACTGCAAACTTTCTCTCCTACTGATTTACCTAACACTTCAAAAAGAACTCTCCCTCCAATAGGCCTGCTCGGCTCTTTATATAGAATATTACATAATGGATGACAACTAAGTCAGTCTTTTATTTTGGAATGACTTGCGAAATATCGCAAGTGTTCAAGTATATAATCTCGCGACACTCGTAAACCTCGCTAGATCTTCACATCTTTCTCGTGTTTTGGCTGTCGTCATTCATTGCGTCATTTATATTACTCTTCTGCGACGCCTTCGCAATGCTATCGTTTACTAATCTCGCAAGATATTTATGTCGCGATATTCTGATCCTACATTGTGAACCCTTATGGTTTGGGTGACTTTTTGATTTAGTAGGATTAAGTTCTAACCTCAAAGGATCATGAGGGGTTCTGGTAGAAACAATATGTGAATAAGTCACAATATGTTGAATTGGTTTTGGTTTATCATAAACCATATGTGTTTGAAGGGTTTTCAACTTTGCTTGCAATAGTTAAAAACCGGTTTTCAACCTTTTTCTCGTAAAGGTTGGTTGTTGTTATTCTTTTGTTTTGCATAAGGATGACAACATAATGATATTTCGATATCAATTCTCCCCGGAAGAAGACGCAAACATATTGGAGAAGAGGATGCGAAATTTGAGGTAACAATGTAGTTAGTTAGTTGTTTCCCTGTTTAAGAAAAGCCTGATTTTATTCTATATATTTGTTGCTTTTGCTTAACAAAATTTCGGTAAATTGATGTTTTATTCCATTATGTGAGTATGGATGTGTGTGTGATTCAATTGGTTTCGGTTAAGAAAACTATTGTTATCTTGCTTTATTGTGTGGTATCAATTGTTTAGGCTTACAAAATTTCGGTGCAATTGCGTTGCTATAATGTCTATGTTGTTTCAATTGCTTCCGGTTGAGGTGAATAATTATGCAAGTTGATTTATTTTGTTTGTATGAATTATTTATGGCTTAACAAAAGAAAAAGGTTTACGGGATGAATTGTTTAGTCCAATTCAATTTCGGATAATTGAAACTAAGTTAATTCTGATCTTAGTTAGACTTATCAAAGTGGAGGTTTCGGTTATTCAAGTCTAATCAATGCCTTAACAAGAAATGTTAGTTAACTAACCTAGTACTTGTCTTGTATAAAACTTAAAGGTTTAATTTATATGGATAATTAGAACCTGATGAGAAAAATAGAGTTATCTTTATTTTTGTCTTATCGAATGAAGCGATTGTATTTGTACAATCGGTTTAGCAAAGGAACTAAGTTGCTTAGTTGATTTTTGGTTTTCTAAACTATTAGGAAAAATTGCTTCGGGCAATTGTTTCCTTGATAACATATCAAAACAAATTACTTTGTAGTTTCGGGGTTTTGATATTGGTTATCAGAAATGGTGTGTGGAACCCCCGTGCTTAACTCTATAGGTTTGCAAGTTTATTTTGAGATTTGTAAGATTCCTTTCGGTTTGTCATTTATTTTTTCCTTTCTTTGTCATTTTGTGACAAAAAGGGGGAGAAATATATGGAGTAAACAAGTGATACTAGCATTGATTTTATATTGATTGGTATCACTAAGGAAAGGACAATTGTGCTTAAACGCTTATCTAACGAAAGAGTGAAAGCATAGACTAAGGGGAGTAGAATATCATATTAATTGGTATAACAAAGACGTGCGGATTTATAAAATTTACCTATCTCACCTTTAGGTGGAGTATTAGCTTTGTTATTATAATGTCCACAACGACATTTAAGGACCGAATTAAAACAAAGTTATTGTCTTTGTTGAATTCGGGGAATCAAGCGTATGTAATGAATTCTTGTAATTTGTTTATCCATATGATTGTAAGAGTTTTGTCACTAAAATTGACAAAGGGGGAGATTGTTAGAGCATAGCTCGGTTGAACCCACCAAGCGTTGCTATGTCAAGTTTGGTTGTCATATGTTAGTGAATCAAAACTCATTTTAAGAGTCGCTTGATTATGTACTAGAGTCAACTTCGTATATATGTTAGCTTGAAAGTATTAGGATATGAGACATTATAAGTATTGCGAAGACTTGAAGAAGTGAAGAAGTAAGAACCTACAACGACAACATCATCCTTCCACTTGAGGTTAGTGATATTTGACTTGAACTGTTTCGTTCCCTAACGTATCTTTCAAGTTGTGCATATTGAAAAGAAAACTCAAGCATGAACCCTCTAGATAGACATAGTATTAAGGAATACAATATGAAGTTTATTGCTTAACCATTAAACTTTGTATATAAGACATCGACATAATTTTTTAAATGCTATCGTGATTATGTATGGGTATGAGGTTAGAGGATTTCATCATAGGAAACAATTTTTTACATGTGTTTTAAGGAAGTAAGTTCATAAACTTGTTTATGTATCGAAAAGGAAATCGTCATACGTTATTGGTATTGTTATTCATTGCATATCTTGTGAACAACCAATATGTGTGATTTAGTATAACCGCTCATGACTTGTTTGCGTTCTTGGTAAAACTATTCACAAAGGCCTGACTTATGTATTGGTATGACTTTTATTAGTGAAACCGATCTTAAGTAATCACCTGAGATGGTATGATCGAGTTTGTGATTTGTGTATGACCGAATCTTGGTTAAGGGGAACCGATCCTAGTAAGAGGTGCAACACATCACAAACTGGAATCGATCCTTGTATAAGGTGTAACAAGTTTGTAGCAGAAAGGGGAACCGATCCTATAGACATGTGCAATATGTTTTAGGCAAAGGGGAACCGATCATATGGACATGTGCAACACATATAAGTTAGATACCATATATATGAGGGGTACCGATCCTAGTACCTAGTCAACCGAATTTTGGAAAGCTAGTGTGACTATGCACAAGACTCACATGGAGGTAGAACCGAAACTTGTTTTGCAGGAACCCTTAAACCCATGATTTGTGAATGAGTGTTATTGATCAATCACATAGTTCTTGAAAGTCGGATGAACCAATTCTAAACTTGTTTGGAAGTGTGGGAAAATCGATTTCAAGGTTGTAAGTATGAAAGAGGACTTACAAAGTAAGGATGTCGACATACTTTGAACACGTACAATAATGTTTATCTTTTATTATTCAAAGTTATTCCTTAATAGCTAAAGGAAAGAAATCCCAGGATCGAAATATAAATAAGTTAAGAATCTTTTGTTTAAGGTTGTTAATTTTATTTTAGGAGAACGAGAATTAGTAATGTGCAGTTACTAGTTAAAGATTTTCCAAAGAGATTTTCGTCAATATTTTGGACAGAAGCATTTCGGTGAATTATGGAAACCGAATTTGGAATATATTGCATATCTTGAGAATATTTTCGCTTTTGGAAATTCCTTGGTGTCTTAACTTCATGTCTATAAATACTTGAAGTTTGCATTTCTAGCAAACGAATCCTTCGTGACAGCAAACTTCCTCGGTTGACTTGTTATCGGGTATATCCGCCTTATTCTAGAGAGAAGTAGTAACCTAATTAGGCGAAATCTCTTACGCACCGCTCGCCTTTAAATTCTTCTTTGGGATTGAGAATATCTATTAGTATCGTTGTGGAAACTAGATAATTGCGGTTTATCTTGTGTTTTGATTGATTTGATTGACTAACGGTGGTTGAACTTTGATTGCACCTAGTTTGTTTTAGCTTGAGAATATTTTCTTCTGATATAAGATTCACTCAAACTAAATCAAGTTTGACAGGATCTTTAGACTGCTTTTAGTTATAAAGACGATCTTGTGATAATCCATTGTTAACTGCACTGCCATGCAAGATTGATCACAAGAGATTCAAGTTGTTGTGTGCGGTGTTTATTGAAGATCTAAGAATATTTGAAGACAAAGAAGATATTGAATATTTCGATTTGGGGTTCATAATCTTTAAACAATACTTGTTTCCCGATAAGAGGATCCAACTATAATCGGTTTATCCTTGTGGTAGATTGATTAGTTGTGTAGATTTGCATCAATACAATTCTTTGTGATTAAAAGTATTGATTGCAAAATCTTAACAATTACCTTAATTTGCAATTGAACATAAGATAGATCTTGAAAAAGTGGGGGTCTAACAATCTCACCCAATATTTCGATTAACAATCTATATGGACAAACTCCAATATACTTTTATGAGAATCAACTAGACAGTTAGACTCAATCAATATAAAAGTGTATCAAAGAGTTTTTATATCTCTATCTCTTGATTTAAATCTTACTCAAGCAAACTGCGAGTCTCGATTAAATACAAGAGAGATATAAACTTGGATGGTACCAAAGACCAATATCCAAGGATTAATCAATTTCCAATCAAGAACCAAAGGTTGGATTTCACAATTGATCGACACAATGCACAACCTGTGATATTTTAATTATATAACAAAATATAATGTGGAATAGAAATAACACATACACCAGAAATTTTGTTAACGAGGAAACCGCAAATGCGTAAAACCCCGACCTAGTCCAGATTGAACACCAAATCAGTATGAAGCCGCTCAGGACACTAGCCTACTACAAACTAACTTCTGTCCGGACCGTGGTTGAACCCTAATCAATATCACACTTGATTCAAGGTACAGTTACGCTCATTACGTCTATGATCCCGAACAGATACTACGCACTTGATTCCCTTAGCTGATCTTACCCACAACCAAGAGTTGCTACGATACAAAGTCGAAGACTTGAATAAACAAATCTTTATCACACAGTAAAGTCTACGATAATAGATAAATCTGTCTCCCATAGATAAACCTACGAGTTTTGTTCCGTATTTTGATAAAATCAAGCTGAACAGGAACCAATCAATAATCCGGACTTATATTCCCGAAGAACAGCCTAGAATTATTGATCACCTCACAATAATCTAAATCGTATGGAGCTAAACTAGATATTGCGGAATCACAAACGATGAGACGAAGATGTTTGTGATTTCTTTTTATCTTGCCCTATTGGAGATATAATCTCAAGCCAATTATTCAATTGAACTCGTACGATAGAAAATGGAAAGATCAGATCGCTCAACTACAAGAGAAGTATTTTCGTCTAAGCCACAATCCCAATGAAGTCTTTAAGTCGTTAATCACAAAGGTTTCGAGAAGAAACCTCACGATTAAAGGAGAATCGACTCTAGCAAAACTAACTAGTATCACACTCGAGGTCTCGCCTTATATAGTTTTCAAATCGTGGTTTGGAATCCAAGTTACCTTGGTAACAAAGCATTCAATATTCACCGTAAGATGAAAAACCTGATTTATCCAAGCTAATATCTTTTAACCGTTAGATCAAAACTTAGCTTGTCACACACACAAATGAAATTTATTTCATTTAGGTTTTGAGTAACCGTACCTAAACGTGTACATTAGTTGGTTCACAAATGTTTGACCAATGGTTAGCCATATGAGTACTTTCATATCAACCGTATTCATCTTCTCATAACTAGTTCAAATGACTCATAAGAACTAGTTCAAGAGTTGTTCAATTGCAAGGAAATCTTATGTACCACACAAGACACAATTGAAGAAAAGCGTTTTGATTCACTTGAATCAATTCATGAACAATATAGCCATGGTTTGCAAATCTTTTGCATTCCTTATTCTTTTATTGTTTAATTTCATGAACAACCGATTTGAGAAATAACCAGCTTTGGTACGCGTGCATTTAGTATGCATACCTTAGTCTGCCGGAATTGGGTTTGAAAACCCAAAGAGAAATTTTTGGATGAAAACTTCCGTGAGTACGCATACCTAAGGTGATCTGGTTTGTAAGTTCGTAAACTCCAAACTCAGCAGAAATTCACTGACATGAAATTCTCCGGACTCATACATGTACGCGTGCTCCAACCTGTCTCCTTCACCAATACCACATGCACACATATGCACACACTTGGTTTCCGTGACATGGACTTATACACTAATGTGCTAACAAACTGTATATGCTTATATCCATAGGTGGTTACGTAATCTCAACTATATAATAGTCGTTAGACATAAAGAATCGACTACCGTCATCAAAGCCATTTTCAATATTGAAACGTCGTCATGACTTTCGTCACGGATAAAGATGAAAGGTGATTAAAGCAAAAGTTTACTAACACATATTTCGAGAAAAAGATAGGCGAGTAAACTTCGGCTCGAAATAGCAAATGTGTACGTATGAAAACTATCATACTTATAATGAATTTGTCCCAAGAGTAGAAGATAGGTAGACTTTTGAGGCTAGATAAGTTCAAGTCTCCACATACCTTTTAGTCTGATGAAGTTCAACGGGTTCCTTGAGTAGTTCTTCGTCTTCATTAGATAATCGCCATGGAGTCTGGAGCTCAACTATACTTAACTATCCTAGACCGAGACTTAGTCTGGAGCTCAACTATACTTGACAAACATGCTTGAGATAGCAACGCATGCGAGTTCGACCGAGCAATGCTCTAACAAATCTAAGAACCTGATTAAGGAGTTTATTGAGATAAACAAAAGAGCCTTTGTCGAATTCACATCACTTGGTTGAAGAGAGTTGATACCAAACAAATTTGTTGTTTCTTTACTGTTTGGTTACGAACCAAAGGAATTATTCCAAGTACTTGACTTATTCATAAGTTGGAGGCGTGGGAATACAGACGGAACTAGGTGAAATATAGGTTTAGTTGCTTGTTCTCAACTTATACGAAGTTGGTATAATTTTGTGTAGCGGCTTAATCCTGAGAGTATCCAATTCTGGACAAGGTCCCGGGGTTTTTCTGCATTTGTGGTTTCCTCGTTAAAAAAATCTTGATGTGTCATTTACTTTTATTTTCCGCATTATAATTGTTTTATTATAATTAAAGTAAATTACACAAACGTTAATTCCTATTTACTTAATAAGCAATCCTATTGTGTTTGGTTAAGTCCGAACCTTTTTATCAAGTAAACATACATCGTTGTTGTATTGTCTCGATCTCGTATCCATTGACGATCGCACAAAGTGTGAACGGATTAGTTGCATTGTCTCGACTCAGTCCATAGACAATCACTTTCAGAGAAAAGACTTACAGGTAGGAAAAGTTTTAGCTTGAGGTATATTTGGGTACCCTCGAAGGTAAATATTACATTGTCTCGACTCAGTCCATAGACAATCACTTTCAGAGAAAGGACTTATAGGTAGGAAAAGTTTTAGCTGGAGTCCAACGTGAGAGATAGTCACCCATAGCTGCTTGAAGGTAATCCTCATAGCTCTTCAGTTTAATTTTGAATCGCGGGACGCAATTCTTTTTTTTCGGAGGTAATGGTGTGTCACTCGTAAAAATTTTGGTTGGGCTTTGAGCCCGATCCCAAACAATCTATTAGAATTATGCAATGGGATTATGGGTAGGGTGATTTGGCCCGCAATCCGCGGATTTAACTTAACCAACCGCATTTTGCGGATGGATGTCCAAACCGCTTCGCTAATGGGTTGGATGCGAATGAGAGTGACCTATGGGAGGGTACAATCCCAATGTTGGACGCTTGTAACCGTTTAGATTGGAGAGTGACCTAAACCCAGTATAGATGATGTATAACCAAAACAAGTTATCCTTGGTGAAACTAATGTGCCCAACCGTAGGTGTTAAGAAATTGACGATGAATGCCCGTATTGGACATGAGCAAGGCTAGGGGAAATGTTTGTCTTATATTTTCTTCTCAAACTAACTCCGAGAACAAGTCTTTTCTTCTTTTTACCTTGTTAATCCTCAATTTTTTTTTCTTGCCCTCATTTTACTGATTTTCAAGACAATCCCGAGCAAGAGAATGATTTTTGGTTTTAAGTGCAAACTCGAGCTCAACCCACGTTCTGTATTTGGCTATAGATTGCATTGCGGACAGGTATGGGTTTTCTCCCAATCTCCCGATTCCTTCCACTTCATGGTTTTCTTCCTTCCTCTTATTATCGCATTTTTATTTCAACGTTAAATTAATGTTTATTGAAGATATTGTGCTAACCATGGGTTGATATATCTTGTTTACAAACTTAATTTCTTCAAATTAATCTTATTTTTGATGATTTTGTATGATAAGGGATTTGGTCTGAAATTATACAATTTCTTCGTTTAACCCATCTTGAATTGGGTATGGTTTCAATTTTACAAGTGATTTGATGAAGAGTAAAAATGTTTTGTAGTCGTTGAAGTTCCGTTTTCCCATCATGAATTTAACTCTTGTCTTAAATTTTATACAGCCTATCACTTGTTTGTAAAAATGCCTAAAAGTTCTTTTGGTTTTAATTTCATGCATGACACTAGGTTTTGAGATAAACATGTTTATGGGTCACAAGATTTATCATTCTCAGTATTGATTATTGTTCTTTGGAAGACATCGCTTTGGTAAGCCATTGAATCGCTTGAACCCAAATTTCATTTGGTTACATAATCACATGTTTAAAGTTTTTTGAAATCCATTTCTTTAATGTTTTCCATTATTGCGCAGTAGCTGATTTTAGTAGTCTACTTGTTTCGCAACAGTGAACTGATTATTTTGGCTTGCCAAATTCCTTTTCATCCTTGCCTGTTTTTGCCCCTTTTTAATCATTGGATTTCTTATGAATGAAATGTTTAGATTGAAAATGATGTCAATGATGTCAATGATGCATGTGATCCTACACTACTGGATTTCAATGATTTTGATGTAAAATGAAAATTTACAAAGGGCTTTGCTATTGTTTTCAGTTTTATTTGTCTACTTTCGTGATTCATAGTTTTGTAAAGAAAAACCATAAACCATTTGTTTGTTTTGCTGGCCTTCCATATAATTTATATTTAAATGTTAATATGACATTTCCATTTGTTGGTTTACTGCTTCTTATGGATCAGACACAAAAAGGCTCTTTATCATTCTTATTTTGAGTTTTATTTCTTATTAGCTGATGAATGAATTTTGGATTGCCGGGCTATTATTACAGTGATTGATTACATCTAAGTATTAACGAGATCCGATTTTCGAATTATGATTGCACCTTGCAGTTACTTGCATTTGTCGGAATTGATTAGTTGATCATGATTTGAGAGCTAGATTGACTCTACTATAGGACTGTCAGGCCTTAATTGGCACCCCATCTACGGATGGCAACCCGGGAAGACCGTTTGTTTGATAACGGTGGCTAGTATCGACTACCACGACAATGGCGTTCGCCAAAGGAATAGTAGAGTAACTTATCTTTATTTGCGGATCAATCTTGTAAACGAAATGTTTGTTCAAAGCTTTACATTTCATGAATTATTACTGCTGCTGCTCTTGTCTATGCCTTCTTATTTTTACGTCGATGCTTGTATAAAATTTTCGTATCCCCTTTGAGTTGTGGCTCACTCCCTTTGGTTTGGTTTTCCACAGAGTAAGAAGCGAGGTTGAGATAGTAAGCTTGGGAAGAGCTTATGGCTGGTTGTTTGAGGAAAAGTTGGTATTTTTGCTTGCGTTTATAATGTGTATATCACGGGGCTAGCTGGTGTGGTTTCATTTCTTTAAATGCTATTTAAAAATGTTAACTGTTGCATTATGAAAATCGAATACGATCTCTTAGATAATTCTGTAGCTTTAATTATTGTACTTGACCCATTTGGTTCAAAACTGTTGTGCACAGTTCTCTTAAGTTTTAAGATAAGTAACATTCATTATTCATTTCTATTCTTGTCCGTGGCCATTCATTTACAGTAGAACTTCGTTATATTAATCCGCGATAAATTAATAACTTCGCTAAGATAATATTTTTTGCCAGCCCCGATTTGGGCCAATGTGCTAAATTAATAACCTCGCTAAATTTATAAGATAATAAAAAATTTAAGCTTCCAATAGGGCCCAACTAATATATAAATTAGATATCTACGGCTATTTGTTTTCGAACCCATTGATAATATATTACACTTAATCTGTACTACTATGAGAAGTTTTGAAATGATTTTATTGTGTCTTTTTTCTTATTTTCGTTTTAATTACATTATAATATATACATTTATGCACATAATATGCCATAAAATAATTAGAAAACAATTTGAATTACAAAACAATTTGAATTACAAATTAAATATCTAGATATTTGATACTACATGCTTATTTTAGAAATTTAAAGTTAAATTTGGTATGATTCGATATAATAATAATTTATTAATTTATCGATAAATTAATACTTCGCTAAATTGATAGAATTTAGCAGTCCCAAGATTATTAATTTATCGAAGTTTTACTGTAATTAAGCTAGAACTGTGAGTGAACTATCCACTGTATTTAAATTTTGTACTTATTTCCATATAGAAATCCCATTTTGCAAATGTATTGTACTGTGTGTGAATGGCCGATGTGATCTCATTTAAAATGTTTTATTATATTTATTTTATATCTTTTTACTATGCCTCATAAAACTGGTGTCGTAGCTATAATGACATTTCCACTTACAAATCATGGTTGCTTAATTTCATAAATGAATGTATTTTGTATTTTAACATTTTCTTTATATTTACATTTAGCTTCCGAGTGACGTATCAGAACTTTGGCCTTGCTAATTGGGTAGAAATCCAACCCATTAGGAGGAAAATTTTCTGGTATGTTACAGTTTCGATCCTGGAATTTTCTTCCTTTAACTATTAAGGAATAACTTTGAACAATTAAAGAAAAGCGTTACTGCACATGTTCAAAGTGTGCCGACATCCTTACTTTGTAAGTCCTCTTTCATACTTACAACCTTGAAACCGAATTGCCACACTTCCAAACAAGTTTAGAATTGGTTCATCTGACTTTGAAGAACTATGTGATTGATCAAGAACACTTAATCACAAATCATGGGTTTAACGGTTCTACCAAAACAAGTTTCGGTTCTACCTCCATGTGTGTATTGTGCATAGTCACACTAGCTTTCCAAAATTCGGTTGACTAGGTACTAGGATCGGTTCCCCATATATATATATGGTATCTAACTTGAATGCGTTGCACATGTCCATAGGATCGGTTCCCCTTTGCCTAAAAACGTGTTGCACATGTCCATAGGATCGGTTCCCCTTTCTGCTATAAACTTGTTGCACCTCATACAAGGATCGATTCCCCTTTATGATGTGTTTTACCTCTTACAAGGAACGGTTCCCCTTTACCCAGAGTCGGTCTTACACTGTTGGAAACAATGAAGAAATAATGAAATCGGATCTCA
>JAJJWW010007028.1:0-113309 GCA_023531295.1 Papaver armeniacum | reverse complement strand
GTTCGATTTTGAGTTAGGTACTTAGAGTCGCACGAGGAAAAGAAGCTTTAAATCATTCAAATTGAGTCAAAAGGCGAATTGTCATTTCACGTGCTATTGGGAGCCGAGCTAAGGTTAAGGGGCAACTCTATTTGGAGGAGTATTAAACAAAGACTAGCCGTGGTTAAGGGATGCCATCTAGGTAGCCCTTATCAAGGTGACAGAACATCAATTATAACCTACCTACCCAACCCTAAATCGAGAAGTGTTATCTTCTCAATCATTTCCATCACCTGAAATTCAGAGAAAGAGGCTGCACAGCAACCATGGAATCGAGTTCGCAGAGAGGAGATTCGGTTGGGGTTTGTCGTGAATTGGCGGCTTCATTAGCATTCAGAGAAATCAGTAAAGATTGAAGAGAGGGTTTGAATTTGAATGCATTAGCAGGGAAAGACATGAATCAGATAGGATTGGAATTCAGGGTTTCATAAGACCTGAGTTGATTAATTGAGTCAGTAAAGTTATGGGTTTGTAGAATTTGGAGTTAGGGGTTTGTTGCGGGCCGTTGAATTGAGAGATGGAGTATGAAGATGAATCCGTAAATAGAGAAGGAACGAGAGCTCGAGTTTGATTCATAGTTAAGGTCTCCGTGGATTTTTTTGCTGCTCTCGATTGAAGATGATGGAGGAGAAATTGCAGCTCTATAATAAAGCAATACTGATGAATTTTGAGTTGGGTTTCTCCTGAATGATTCATGGTGGTTCCGATGGGTTCTTGAGATTGAAATGAAAGATGGAAGAAATCGGGTTTGAAATGGTGAAGAATCGTATTGAAATTGATTGATTCTGAGGTGGGTTTATGTGTTAAGTGTTGGTTCCGCTTTGGTTTTGTGATGACATGGGTTTGCCGGGCCGGACACGAAGAGATATCTTGGCTAATTGATTGGATGGAGTTTAGCTGAACCTAAATGGAAGGTCAGACATTGGGAAGTGGTCTTAGTGTTGGAGTTGTGAATCGGTGCAAGGAGTAATTGCAGGATATGGAGCCGAGTTGTTGTTGGTACGACAGAGATGATGTTGATTCATGGGGTGTAGCGTAAGGTGGAATTGCAAAATGAGTTGAAAGCAATTGTTTGAGAAGGGAAAATGGAGTTGAGTTGCTTGAGGGGTAGAGTCGTGAAGTCAGAATGGGTTGTATGAAATGCAAGGACAATGGCTTGTGGTGAATGAGTTGAGTTCCATGGGATTAATTGCAGCTGAGAAGAATGCAAGAGGAAGTAGCATAACTGGGTCCTCGGGGTTTTGTGCTAAGGAAATGAAACTAGCAGATACTAAAGAGAAGTAGCAAAGTGGTTTATGGCACTCGGTGGTTTGAAGTTATGAGCAAAGGGAGTATGGGCTTTGAGATGCCGAGAATGAATGCAGAATATGTGAATTTATAGATGAATGTTAGGATCCAGAGTACAAAGTGAAGTAGCAGAGACTCAAGGATGTAGTCGATGATGTTCGTGGTTTCGGCAGAGATGAATCCGAGAGTGGTCAAAGGTAGCGCAACGATTGTGTTGAGTAGTAGTATGAGTCAAGGAGATACAAATGGGTCGAGATTGTTGTTGTTCAAGTGCATTGCAAGGAAATGTTGTTGTCAGTGGAAGCTAGAAATTATGGGATTGATTTGCAAAAGTGAGAGCAGTCCGAGTTTATAGGGTATGAGTTCGTGTTCAAGGAAAAGTTTTGGTGGTGGCGCAAGGTGCTTTGGTATGGCGATGATTTTGCGGCCTCGGAGTGGTGCCGTGTATCTTTGGAATTTCAGGGTCATTGGCCGAGTTGCAGTTGGTACTTGAAGGGTGTTGACAGAGATGAACTGAGACATGCAAGGTTTGCCGGCAAGAGGAAATTCGGATAAGTGATAAGCAATTGCAGATGGTGGTAGCCGTGTTGGTATTTAGAGTTGGGGTTGCATCGAATTTGGTGTATCACCAGATTACAAGAGAAGCTCAAGAAGATGTAGTGGGAAGTTACGGCTATGAAGTATGATCACCATCATGGATGGAAGCACAAGGATTGTGCATCACAAAATCAGCCTGGTCAAAACAAAATTTAGGCTAAGTGAGTCGAATGAGCCGACCGACTCATCTCGTTTGGCCTAATCGACTCAACCTAGTTCAGACCTCGGTTGACTCGCAACTAGACCTCGACCCGCTTGACTCTACTGACTTTCTGACCGATTTGACTCGTTGACCTGGTGACCGGGTGGACTTTGCCGTCCACCCGAGAAGTTTTCCGTGACTTTTCCTACCATAATACCAGTTTTCCTGCTACGGTTTTTGGACATAATTTTACATGGGTATTTCTCACACTTGGACTTGGTGGACCACTTGGAGATGGGTTTTGAGAAGACTCTAATATTGGAAGGAGTATCCTTTATGGAAATTGAGAAACATATAAAAAGAGAAGACTTTTACCTAAAAATATATCTTTGATCTTATATCTTTTTGCCTCTACTTTGTTTTCTAGGTTTACACCATGAAGTCTTTTATCTTTCTTCTTGTTATGAACTCCATGAATATGAGCTAGAGTTTTCTTTTGGTTATGGATTAGTTGGATTTCCAAACATGAGTTTTTGTGCAATAAATTAGTTTTCTCATATTATCGTTTATGATTCACAATTAATATTGTTACATGATTTGAATGCTTGTTTAGCCGAGTCGCGAATCGATTGAGTTTGCTTTCATCTTTATTGCTAGATTAGGGTTTTCAATACGAAATAGTTGTTAATTCCTGATCGCAAGTAGCATAAATATGATTATAGTTTGTAGTGATATATTCTTATGATCATATGTGAACCATAACCTTTGTTAAATCGGATTAGTGCTTTTACACGTTCGATTGCTTTGATTGGCCTCGATTTCATAGAACTTAACGCATCTAGGGAATTAAACTTGATTAGTGCTTTTACACGTTAGGTTGTTCCTTTAGATAGAATTCATATTCGCTAATGTGTTTGTTGATGACAAGAGGAGATTAGCGGATATTCTTGCGATCAAGGTATTCTAGGGCCTTTGATAAAAGTTGAGATTAAAATATCAATTCTAGTTATTGTGTTGAAAACATGTTTGTGAATGAAAACGAAATCCATGACCAATACTTTCACATCCTTGATTTGATTTGTTTACCTTTATTGCTTTGCTTTTATTTTAGTATACTTTTATAAGAATCACAAAACCCCTGTTATTTATAGGAAACCGAAACAATTCGACAACCAAGACCTCTCTCGTGGGAACGATCCTTTCTTGCCCTTGCTTCATTATATATTTTGAGTAGTAAGAAAGTTTAATTTATATTTGTGTCGGCTGACAACCGATCACCCATCTGAAATACAAAGAATTCCTCTTCCAAGAGGATACTCCTCTCCTCAATTCACCCTATAAGATGGCACCGGAAATGCACGTGAGCATGTCTCTCCCTTCTTGGAGTCCCTAGGCGAACATGAATACAATCATGTTCTTCGTCTGAAGGAGTTTTGGAAATAGCTTACCGGAAGAGCGTACATATGGTACAACAACATCGCGCCAAACAAAGATCCCCAATCAGGTGGCATGGTTAATGCATTTTACAAGAAGTACTTCTTTGTGTCTCAACAAGTTACCTTCTCGGACCTAGGAAGGATGTACCAACTGGACAACGAACATCCAAATGATTTTGTTAAGAGATTCGGGGTTCAAGCACTAGATCGTTGTTTGTACCCAAAAATACTTTTGGGCACGAAACACGATGAATGGATAGTTTGGTATGTATTTTTGGGTTAGGGTCGATTTGAAGAACAAAATGAAAGATGAGGTTTAACGTGGTTCGGCATAGGTTGCCTACGTCCACGGGCAATCCTTGGGGAGTGATTTTGTATTGATAGTAAAATTACTTTGTATATTTTTTCCCTATTGGCTACCCCATTTTCATCTCTTGCTTCCTCACTATTTATACAATTGTATACATAATTTCAATATAACTTAAATGGCACTAAATGCTCATTTATGCCTCCATCTTCAATTCCGCATGAAACTGCTGAAATTATTATTGCATGTATGCAACTGCTGGAATAAATATTGCATGGCTCCATCTTAAATTCCGTGACATGCGGAATTAACTCGCATGCCTCCATCTTCACTTCTCGCATGAAACCTCCTGCACTGTCATGCATGCATTAATTTCGCATATAACTCCGTGCATGCCTATTGACTTGCCTTGCATGCCTCCCGGCATTAATCTACCCCGCATGCCTCCTGTATTGATTTGCGGACCTCCCGTGTATTTTATACACAGTGACAAACATCGCCCTCTTAACCTCCAACTTGTTGGGGTTAAGAATTTTGTTTTTCCTTCGCGTCGATCGTCGATGACGAATCTTCTTGATCGCCCCAAGTGTGAGTAGAGACATTACAAAGACGCCCCAATTGTGATAACTCGTAATAAAATTTGCTCACGTGCTAGGCGAGACTTTTTTTGCCACGTGGTGGACTTGTGATGCTCGATAGCTAGTCGAGTCTTAAGTAGAATGTAGTGTGTGCTTGCGGGGTGGGGCAAGGATTTTTGCTCGCAACGTAACTAGGCTAGCGCTTGCTGCTCGGCAGGCTGGCTGTTGCTTGTGTTGAGTACGAGTCTTTGGACTAATATCGCGCATTGGGATTGTGGTTGAGACGAGACTTTATGCTTGCCAAGGTGCAAGTCTTTCATACTCGCGCGTGCAAGACGAGATTTTATGCTTGCGATAAAGCAAGACTTATGTGCTCACGTGTAAGGTGAGGCTTTAGGTGCTTGCGAAGTGATGCAAGGCTAAATATTGAAGGGTGTAAGCAATCCTCATCTCGCACCTGGTCATGTTGCTATCCACGAACCTCGAACTAGATCATGTTGCTGCTCCAAGTGCACATGAAAGTTTCTCGAACACTGGATTTTTTGATTCTATATTGTAGGGAATTGAAAGATGATTCTAACGAGCCAAAAATCACTCAATTTGGACTTAAAACAAAGAAGTTATTGTCGAAACAAGGTTGGAAAGGAAGCACACGTTTCTGTTGCATATGTGACAGTGTTGACTGGATCAACTGACAGGCGTGGCAGGGATGACTGGGCGACGTTGCGACGTGGCACCCGAATAATGCTGATGTGGCAACATCATGGAAACAAATTAAAGGGATGTCGCTGGACGTGGCGCCGTGTATGCCGACGTGGCAATATATCATGTAACCTGGGCCCGGGCACAACAAATGTTGGTAGATGAAGTGGCTTCGTAGTCACACCGACCTTGCGCCATTTTTAATGCTTTAGTAGAACTCGAGAAATTTTCCTTAGGATGCTTTTTGTGTTCTCAAAGTTGTAATCGGTGAAATATCAAGCACAAGATTAAGTCGGTTAAATGGCTTAAAACAACCACTTTGAAGAGTTCTTGAAACTCCCTAGACAAAGCAACGTATAATTGTCCGTGACTAAACACCGGTTCCTGTGAGATAAATACCAACATGTGGTATTGTCTGCCCATATGCCTTGTTCATTGTAAGTGCAAAACCCGCACAAACCGAAATTGCTTGCGAACGAATTTGAATGGGAGTATCACCTCTTTTGAGAGGTTCCATGGGTATCCGTGGAATCAAGAATCTCGAGCCCCGAACAACTACCGATAACGATCTCCGCATCAATGAAGTTTCTATACAAACCTCTGCATAGTAACTATGTGCCGTTGCAAAGACCATAATCAGGATCAAGATTCCTCAAAAGAATTATCTGAAAGCACCGATCGCCGTCGTAGGCATCAAAAATAAATTACACTTTCTTACTACTCAAAATATATAATGAAGCAAGGGCAAGAAAGGATCGTTCCCACAGAGAGGATTAGGTTGTCAATATGTTTCGGTTTCCTATAAATAACAATGGGGGGTTTTGTGATTTTTATATAATAAACTAAATAAAAGCAAACAATAAAGGTAAACAAATCAAATCAAGGATGAGAAAGTTGGATAAAGGTTTCATCTTCAATTGTAAACAAGTTTTTGAATGTATGAATAGAATTCCTATTTAATCTCGCTTATCATCAAAAGCCCTAGAATATCTTATTGCAAGAATACTCCATAGATTTCCTAAGTCATCAACACACACATTAGAGCTGCGTATGTGAATTCTACCTAAAGAATAACCTAACGCCTTGTGCTAATTAAGTTCAATTCCTAGGAGCATTAAGTTTCAGAAATAGGCTAATCAATGCAATTGTAATACATTGCGCATAACAATTCGGACAAAGGTCAGTTTCTACATATGACTACAAGGATGTATCACTACAAACCGTAATCATATCATGCTACTCGTATTCAAGGTTATCGCTCGATGATGAACCCTAAAATAGCTATAGATATGGATGTGAGTTCAATCAATTCTAGACTTAACTAAACATTCAATCATATTGCAATACATCAATCATGCAATTATTATAACCCGTAGAATGTGAACAATGATTTTGAGAGAAAACTAATTCATAAAAATCATAACTTGTTTTCAAAATCCAACTACATCTTTAACCAATAACAATAAATCAACTACTTGGGTTTTTGGAAATCATCACAAAGAGTTTAGAAGAATCTATCATGTGAAACCCTAGAAAACAAGTAGAAGCCTCCCTAATGGAGATCTTAGGTTTAGAGAAAGAGTTTTCTATTTATATGCTTCTCCCCTTCCAAAAGGATACTCTTCCAATATTAGGTCTTCTCAAAACCCATCTCCAAGTGGTCCACCAAGCCCATGTGTGGAAAATACCCATGTAAAATTATGTCCAAAATCCGTCGCCGGAAAACTGGGTTTTCTGCCGAAAGTTGACCGGAGAAATCGTCGGTAGCATTCGTGTGACCGCAAAGTCCGCCTTGGCCACCGGCCAACGAGCTGGGCGATCGGGTCAACTCGGTCAAGTCACTGAGTCAAACCGGTCAAGGTGAGTTGGGAAAATTACCGAGTCGGGTAATGAATCGGGTCAATCGAAATCGAAACAACTCAATCAAACTTGTCTCAATGGGTGAGTTGCCAAGCCATAGTCTTGCACGGGCCAGAGCTGTGCATTTACAATCATTGTGCATCATTCCTTCTTCTGCTCAGCTTCAAACAAACAGCATACCAACCCATCTTGCAGCTTAACTCATCCCATGCAAATCTGACCAGCAGAACCACCTCTTCACTTCTTGTCTGTCACAGCTCAGCTCAAAGCATAACAACATTCATTCTCTGCAATACAACCCCTTGCTTCACAAGCTATAAGCTACAACACCTCCTCCATTTCATCATCACCTGCAGTTCCATCACTACCAGTTTCTTGATAATCACTAAAGACTTGTCCACATTCTCAGAATCACAGCTTCACAATCCATCCAAGCCATTTCCATGCTTACTAACACTAGTCTCAATCGCGACTCAAACCGCATCAAACTTTCCTTGTAACCCCATTCGACACAAGACTACGCTTACTCCATCCCAGCACCATTCCCCTGTAATATCGTGGAGACTTAGCCCTATTCAAAACCACCACCATCTTTAAGAACTCAACGACAAGAAAGATCTCATGTTCCCTTTGGTTGCATTCCCGCCACCGTAATTCAACACCATCACACCCATTTGGTTCAACTAAACACCTCAAAGAACAACAACATCTGCAGTTTTACTATACTCGCTCCGATTCTTGCATCAACTTCGTCTCATCTCTGATTCAAAACAAGCTTATTCTTAGTGCCCCCCGAAGCAACAACACCTTCTCTTGATTCCACCATTCTCTGTAATCAAACCACCATAGTCAATTCACCTGGCCTAACATTCATTTAAGTCATCAAATACCCATAGCACCAATTCCATCCATCATTTGATTCTCGTAGCATCAGCACCATCTTGTCCTGCTATCTCAATGTTGTAGCTTCTCCAGTCAAACAGCGACAATCGTATAAATGCAATGCCTCACAACTCCACCCTCAGTATTTTCCATTTCGACGCATTGTGTCTCACACATTCATATCATACTGGAGCTTCATTTTCTCTTCCTAAGCCTCTTCCATCAGTACCAGATAAACCTCAACTGCAACCTAAACATACATGACCATTCTGACCATTTATACATATGTGAACCTGCTCTCCTTTGAATCCCTGCAACCCCATGGCATCTCTATTTGCAGTTGCAACATCACCAATTCAGTCACGCAGCTTGTAATCTATTCAGCTTCCACTCAAATCACAACTTGTTTCTGCAACATAACCACTGTAGTTCAGTTCACCACCACTACCTATCCATTGCATCACCAGAACCCAAATCAAACAATCCATTGCAACCACCACTGCGGCTTTGTATTTGCTCCTCTTAACTCCAGCTAAAGAAGGCAACAACATCACCATTTGACATAGCTCCATCTTTTGCAAGCCATACATTCATCACAAGCATGCCATCTTCTAAACCTTCTTGTTATCTCAAAAGCATCATCTCGTGGCTCCAAATGCAACAACTAGACATCTCCCGATTTTTGCTTAATACCAACAAACTTCAACTCCATCTCACCATGAACCATTCAAGTTCATCCCCTTCATGCTTCATCTCGCACTTTCCTGTCTCAAATTCACAATCTCAAGAAACCCATCACATCTCTCGGCTTCAATCTCTCGTGTTCATTTCTCAACTTCAACTTCAGACTCAAAACCTAATTGAAACCCTAATTCATCTTCATCTCCTTCTCAAATATCGGCTTCAATTCCATCTTGAATGAATCACCAATTGAACTCTAACCCATCTTCTTCTCTTGTTATTCTCGGATTCAGCCATAAACATCACCAAATCTCACCAGCTTTAATTTCAGATATGTTTCTCTGTCTTCTTCTCAAATCCCTGCTTCAATCGACTAAAGAGCAACCACCAGATTCACCATGGAGGCAACAGTTCCACGCTCAGAAACCACCATCATCATAGTCACGATCTCAATTCTCAAACCCCTCATCATTTCTCTGTAAACCCCGATCACTTAATGCCGCCTCACTATGAAATTTAGGTAAACTGTAATGAAGAAGAAGAACGATTCGGTCGAGGGTTGCGTAGTGTAGTGAACTGGGATGGCTATTGGCACCCACTGATTTGATATGGGCAACCCAGTGACCATTTGGCTGTCAGTCTTGGAAGACTTACAATTAAATTTCCTGCATAATCTTTCTTTCAATGCCTTAAGAGCCGTGTGCTTGCTAGCTTTGCTTCCGCTGACGCCTTGTGCCTCCAAGTGAAGCCTTTAACTCATATTTCTCCTCTTTTCTGCCATATGACTCTAAAACACCTGATAAACTCAAAATCAAACATAAGATACATAATTTACAAGAAAACTCACAAAGAAAGCATAAACAATAGATAGATATTACGGTGTTTTACAACACCTATCAAATTCCCCCACACTTAGACTTTGCTAGTCCTCGAGCAAACCAAACAAAACAATTCTAAAACATACATACAACTCCGTGTCGTCGAGGCTACGGTTACTTTTAGCATAAATAACAAGCCTTTAAACCTCTAGGTGTCCCTAGTGGACGAGTTATAGTCTCGTGAGGGTTTACTAGAGATATACCCACAAAACCTATTTTTCCAACTTACTAGTTCTCCGTAATGATAGCATCCAACGCGCTAAGAAGACATAGAAATTCTGCACACTAGTCATAAGAAGTTAGACACATAAATGAACACAATCTCATCCTTAAAAGTTGAGAGAGAAATAACCATCCCCTATCGAAAGAAATTCGGGTTCTGAGTGATCAAAAGTCTCGACTCGCCTCACAAGAAAGGGTTTTATGATATTGCTCTCAATAATAAATGACTTTTATGGGTCACACATGTGTCCAGGTAGGAATGAAGAGAGAATCCTGCGACACCTTGAATGGTAGGAAGGTAAAACCCTCCAAGTATTTTAAAACCCACATCTTTTATCATTTTTGAAAACCCATTTTTCCGACGATCTCTAAGAAAGGAAATCAACCACTTAACGAAGGTGGGAATATGCTTACTTACCTCGTTATCCGCTTCAACGTCGCCTAGCACCACTCTCACAAAGATCCATTGAAACGTCTTCGGTCTTCAATCGAACGTCTTCATCTTCGTCTTCTTGTCTTCAACCTCGTCGATGATAACTCTTGAACTTTGTAGAATCTTGACAATATAATTTTTTTTTCTCAAATTCCTTATTGCTTGAAACTTCTTTGTAGATATTCATTCTTCCATTGGCTTTATTGAAAGAATACAAAACTAAAAACGAACTATACAAACCCCAAATAAGATACAATAAATTTTTCTTGTCTCTTTTTTTTATTATTATTATTTTTATTTTATTTTTTTTCATTGAAACAAGAAAAATAATACAAATACAATATGAAAACAAAATAATAAAACTAATGATGAACCTAACAAAATTTTCCCTTGTCTTTTTTTTTTTTGTTTTAAATTTTTTTTTTTTTTCATTTTTGTTTTTTTTTTCATTTTTTTTTTAAATATATATATATATATATATATTTTTTTTTTTGAAGACTAGAGAAATAAAATACAAATAAAATAAAATACAAAGGCCATGGTATAAGTACTTTACCGCTTGATTCTTCACAACTTGTATGTCTTGATATCATAAACTTCTCAAACTCTCATCTTTATAAACTTCGCTCTTGTACAATAGTCTTCAACTTGTAAAAATTCTGCTCATTTATGTAGTTTTGCTTGTAAACCTTGAACGTCTTCAACTTTCCTTCGAATTTGTGATGCTCCTCTTGTTGATGATGATGGTGTTTATATGGACCTGTTGGTGTAGAGAGAGATAAAGTGGATGGTGCTAACTGCGAACAAGATTACAAGTGGTATGTAAGTTAGCAATTCGATGTCACCATCATGATTGACAAAATAGCACTCAAGAGATCAAAATAGTGCTTCTATGGTGGGAGGTTGGACAGCTCACCATTCTCGCCCTAATTAACGTACGGTGACACACACTCTAAAAGCACAAATTTAGACAGGGTACAAATAATTGAAGGTCGGTGCCTCACATTATGTAACATGGGTAGTCTCCACTATAGGGACCACTACTCTAATACCGAATTCAGTCAGCACCTTATTTGCCACCGGCATGGTTAAATCCAACTTTAACTCTCATACAAGTAAGAAACCCGATCATGTTCTCTGTCATCTCTAAGTTCAGTCGCTCTTATGAGATTCTCGATGTAATCTTAGCGACATGTATACTATGTGACTCTAAACTAACTACAAGTTGGAGTTTTATTCACTATCTTACACAAAAGTTGAAAAATTTGAAAATTTAGAACGCAAATGCTTAACCACTCCCCACACTTAAACTTTACATTGTCCTCAATATAAATTGAATCGTCCAAAGAAAGTCAAGGTGGGAAATCTTATAATAATATGCGATAAGAAAAAGTAAATACAAGAAAAGAAAAATTAAAAGATAAGAGATATAAAACCTACTGGTCGCCTCCCATTTAGCGCTTGGTTTAAAGTCGTCAGCCCGACTATATCCTTGCAAGTTTCATTCCCCATATACCAACAATCTGAAAAGTTGGGGATCCTTCCATAGAACCTGTTTTGCAAACACTAGCTTCACACAAATATTAGTAATGTAAAACAAAAATGAAGCTATAAACCGATAAAAGTTTCCCCACACTTATTCTTGTCCACACTTGGAAGTGTATAAAGAATATAGAAGTCGGACTACCACGGTTTCTTGTTCCAAAACCCGCATAGTATGAGAATCAAGTATCTCCAATGGTGGAAATCGAGAAACAAAGTCATTCAACAATATTCTCGAAGCACATACATTCAAACCAATAAGTGGTAAAGGAGAAGAAACAATAGGCAACGGGTTAGACAAACCTTGCACAATCTCTTGTATCACGGAATCCTCTTCATCCTTGAAAAACTCAAGTAAATTATTCACCTCTTTATATCATGGTCCTCTATCAAACCTTGCAACCATTCTTCGTCCGTTTCGCCTTAACTAAAGTTTCGACTTTTAACATCATCATTACAATCATATGCAAGCTCAATTGGGTCTTCCACAATATTGGTTATAACGGTCACATTCTCAACATACTCCTCTTCATTAGACTCAAACCTTGTTGCAAGGAAGTTTTGTAACACACTAGTTTCATCATACTCATGTACCTTTTGAATAGGTGGTTGATCATTATAAAGATCAAGAGTTGAGTCAACTACACTAATGTCACCAAATATTTCCAAAGGTTGGTCCTTGTCAACACAATCATCTTTACCGCAAAAAGACTCCATTGTACACTCCTCAGGGATTTCACCATAAATTGGTTCAAGCGATGTATTTTCATAATAATCATCATCACTATCATAGTCAACATAAGATTGGCTACCACTTCCCAAATATTGGTCTTTCGCAATTTTGCATGTCCTCTTTGTATTCTTCAATGCCTTGTCTTAAAGTGGAAACACCATTTTGAAGCTCTTGGAGTGATCCATCCAAATTTTGAAAATAGTGTTCCATCTGTTGGTAAAGCTCGTTCGACAATGAAAAGTATATTTACTTACTTCGTGTTGCTTGGCCAATTATATTCCCTTTGAATGGGTGGATGATCGTAACTACGATCGAAATTGGGCCAAACATACTATGAGCACATTCGGTCGATGAAACCGGTTCCATGCTTGGTTGTCTACAAACCGAGTCCATGTTGACCATAAATTGTTGCATTTCATCTACCAAACTAGAGGAAATTTCAATAGGAGCACAAGTACCATCCCCTTTTGTGGTTGCTCACTTATATACCCACCATGAGAAGGTTGGAATGTATGAAAACAACTAAAAGGGTACGTGGAGTATGGACCATAGCCAAAGGATTGGTTTTGATTGTACTCCCGTAAGGGTGATAGTTGTCATATTGTTGAGGTTGAAAGCCGTATTGATTGCTCCAATATGCTCCGTCCATAGAAATTGGTACCGAAACGAGATTCTCAAAACTCGGTTAAGAACCAAAAATAAGAAAAAGTAAAACAAAACTAAAAACAAAAATAAGAAACCAAAAACAAGTGAGAACCGCTGCCTCCCGCAGCCGGCGCCAAAATTTGGTCGATTGTCACCGACACAAAAATAAATTACACTTTCTTACTACTCAAAATATATAATGAAGCAAGGGCAAGAAAGGATCGTTCCCACAAAGAGGATTAGGTTGTCAATATGTTTCCTTTTCCTATAAATAACAATGGGGGGTTTTGTGATTTTTATATAATAAACTAAATAAAAGCAAACAATAAAGGTAAACAAATCAAATCAAGTATGAGAAAGTATTGGATAAAGGTTTCATCTTCAATTGTAAACAAGTTTTTGAATGTATGAATAGAATTCCTATTTAATCTCGCTATCATCAAAAGCCCTAGAATATCTTATTGCAAGAATACTCCATAGATTTCCTAAGTCATCAACACACACATTAGAGCTGCGTATGTGAATTCTACCTAAAGAATAACCTAACGCCTTGTGCTAATTAAGTTCAATTCCTAGGAGCATTAAGTTTCGTAAATAGGCTAATCAATGCAATTGTAATACATTGCGCATAACAATTCGGACAAAGGTCAGTTTCTACATATGACTACAAGGATGTATCACTACAAACCGTAATCATATCATGCTACTCGTATTCAAGGTTATCGCTCGATGATGAACCCTAAAATAGCTATAGATATGGATGTGAGTTCAATCAATTCTAGACTTAACTAAACAAACATTCAATCATATTGCAATACATCAATCATGCAATTATTATAACCCGTAGAAAGTAAACAATGATTTTGAGAGAAAACTAATTCATAAAAATCATAACTTGTTTTCAAAATCCAACTACATCTTTAACCAATAACAATTAATCAACTACTTGGGTTTTTGGAAATCATCACAAAGAGTTTAGAATAATCTATCATGTGAAACCCTAGAAAACAAGTAGAAGCCTCCCTAATGGAGATCTTAGGTTTAGAGAAAGAGTTTTCTATTTATATGCTTCTCCCCTTCCAAAAGGATACTCTTCCAATATTAGGTCTTCTCAAAACCCATCTCCAAGTGGTCCACCAAGCCTATGTGTGGAAAATACCCATGTAAAATTATGTCCAAAATCCGTCGCCGGAAAACTGGGTTTTCTGCCGGAAGTTGACCGGAGAAGTCGTCGCAAGCATTCAGGTGACCGGCAAAGTCCGCCCGGTCACCGGTCAACGGTCAACGAGCCAGTCGATCGAGTCAACTCGGTCAAGTCACTGAGTCAAACCGGGTCAAGGTTAGTCGGGGAAAATTACCGAGTCAGGGTAATGAATCAGTCTGAACTGAGTCAGAAACAACTCAACTGTAAACTTGTCTGAATGGGCTGAGTTGCTGCCCATAGTCTCGCATGGCCGAGCATGCATTTACAATCATTATGCATCATTCCTTCTTCGCCCAACTTCAAACAAACAAAGATACCAACCCATCTTGCAAATGCCTTTAACTCATCCCCTCGCAAATCGACCCAGAACCACCTCTACTTCTTGTCTGTCATAGCTCAGCTTAAAGCATAACAGCATTCATTCTCTGCAATACAACCCCTTGCTTCACAAGCTATAAGCTATAACACCTCTTCCATTTCATCATCACCTGCAGTTCCATCACCACCAGTTTCTTGATAATCACCAAAGACTTGTCCACATTCTCAGAATCATAGTTCACAATCCATCCAAGCCATTTCCATGTCGCGCTAATACTAGTCTCATAATCGCGACTCAAATCGCATCAAACTTTCCTTGTAACCCCATTCGACATAGCACCACAACTACTCCATCCCAAATACCATTCCCCTGTAATATCATTGGAGACTTAGCCCTATTCAAAACCACCACCATCTTTAAGAACTCAACGACAAAGTGAGATCTCATGTTCCCTTTGGTTGCATTCCCGCTTGCCGTAATTCAACACCATCACACCCATTTGGTTCAACTAAACACCCCAGCAGCAACAACAACATCTGCAGTTTTGACTTATACTCGCTTTGATTCTTGCATCAACTTCGTCTCATCTCGGATTCAAAAACAAGCTTATTCTTAGTGCCCCTCGAAGCAACAACACCTTCTCTTGATTCCACCATTCTCTGTAATCAAACCACCATAGTCAAGTTACCTGGCCTAACATTCATTTAAGTCATCAAATACCCATAGCACCAATTCCATCCATCATTTGATTCTCGCAGCATCAGCACCATCTTGTCCTGCTATCTCAATGTTGTAGCTTCTCCAGTCAAACAGCGACAATCGTATAGCCGCAATGCCTCACAACTCCACCCCTGTACTTTCCAGCTCAATCTGCATTGTGTCTCACACATTCATATCATACTGGAGCTTCATTTCCTCTGCCTAAGCCTCTGCCATCAGTACCAGATAAAGCTCAACTGCAACCTAAACATACATGACCATTCTGACCATTCATACATATGTGAACCTTTCTCCTTTGAATCCCTCGCAACCCCATGGCATCTCTATTTGCAGTTGCAACATCACCAATTCACTGCACTTGTAATCTATTCACTTCCACTCAAATCACAACTTGTTTCTGCAACATAACCACTGTAGTTCAGTTCACCACCACTACCTAGCCATTGCATCACCAGAACCCAAATCAAATAATCCATTGCAACCACCACTGCGGCTTTGTTGATGGTGGATTTTCATTTAAGGTTAAAATTGTAAAAACCAGAAAATTATGCGCTGACATCTTGTAAAAGATGAGGCCATCAATAAGTGTTGGATACTCCCTCACTTAATTCACCTAGAATGGAGCATTTGGCAACAATCCCATTCTCAGGAATACACGAAATTCATCCCTGTTAGAGCATGTAGCAACAATCCCATATACCCCATGAATTTCTAGCATTATTAATTAATGCGCAATCAGCCTTGTATTTCTGTACTCATTATCGAATGGTCGGCATGACGATCGAGTGTTGCTCTTACAGAGCAACACGAACCTCCAAGCATTATAATGAAACCATGTACGAAATACCCGTATTGTGCCGACTCTCGGTGTTTATACTAGCCCGATTGAGCCCTCTCGTGTGTTTATACTAGCCCGATTGAGCATCCTGACTGACCGTATCGGTCCGGATATGATCACATCATCCAACTCCATAAGCATGATTGGATGACCCGGATCAATTCCATCACCCCCAAGCGGTATGGAATATCCTCCACCGAACCAACGCGGACCCCGCATGGCCTCGGCCTTCCTCCGACTGGCCTAGCTTGCCAAAACGTCCAAACCATAGCAAGATGGGCGAAAACCCTAAATTAGGGTTTGCGGCATATTACATGTGTCGCAAAACAATCTCAACCATCCATCTCCGCAGGTATAGATGGAGGGTGTAGATGTAGATTCAAAGGGCCCGAGCATGTCAACACAATCACCGTGGGATCGCCTACATACCGACCAATCTGGTCAGACCAACCATGGTTGGTTATCCCACTCGTACGCATTTGATAAAGCATGGTCGCACGGCCTTGAAACCCAAAATTAGGGTTTTGAGTATCACGAGCGTCCATCTTCTCCCAAGACGAATGGAGGGTCCAAGATTAGATTAAGCAGTCCTGGCCATACCAAAGATGACCACCGTGGACCCATCTATCCCCTCACCCGATCGCCAAGGCATATCATGCCTGGTTGTTCCAAGACGCGCGCCCAAACTAGCGTGGTCACACCTCCCAAGCCGCAAATTGATCTCAACCGCTCAACTTCGCCGGACGATTTGAGTGGCCCAGATCACGTTTATGGGATATTCAGGTATAGGCGTGAACACCAGCCTACCACCTTCACACTGGACCGACGGCCAAGACCGACCAAGATTGGTCACCTTGGAACGTGCGCCCGAAGGGTATGACGCGCGCTATCATGACATCGGTTTTACGGTCCAAATTGATCTCACCATTAAACTTCACCGGACGAATTGAGTGGCCCAGATCATACTTTCGTGAGGTAATGGGTATAGGTGCCTACACCGGCCATGCCGTCTACACGCATGTACGGGCTCGGCCTGCCAAAGTCATATCCCAAGCCGGGATTCGACCAGCTCAAGAGGGATGCTTGCGCACCTCTTCTAAAACCCTAATTCCACCAACCCGCCGCAGATGAGTGTCTCAAAGATCATCTCGTCCGTCCAACTTCACCGCTTGGTTATACAACCCCTGGTCAGGAGTTACATGGTCGCGAGACGTCATGGTGATCACCACCCGTCAGCCTACCACACCATGATGCAAGCACTCCGCATAAAATACACATGATACTTCACAAGTATCAACTTCCCGAATAACGCAGCTTATTCAATTTAGCATTACATGCTACCTTTTGTGGATCCACGATCCACATATTCCAGACATCAATCATGTCACAAATCGGGGATACATATCTGGTATTGGTCCGGCGGTTTACAACGTGCAGCAGGCAACGCGCCATCACAAGAACGTGTCGTGAAGTCATGGACGGTTAGAGATGACAGGAGAAGTGGGCAAGACTGATCGTGTAGCACCGACACACAACTCCACTACTCCATCACTCCACTTCCTCCACTTCCCACGAGAGACATGAAGAAGGCTCAATGACTTGTATAAATAGGTTCTCCTCCCTATTTCCACCAACAGAGCAAGTCCGACATAAAAACAAAAACCAAGTGTTATACAAAAACACCGAATTGATAGCTTGCATCCCGTAGTTTCGGTTCAGCTTTTCTCACAAGTCATAAGCAAGCCAACACCTTCACAATCTCAACACCTTCTTCGCTTCTCCCTAAGATCAACCCCATCTCCTTCACTTTGTGACCGAAACAAGTCCTGAAACGGCCATTTCTTGGTTTAGGCCGGACTTGCACAGATTGATTTCCGAATCTACAAGCACTCACCGTGGGGCAAGTTGTATTTGTTTAGGGTTTAGATTCATTCCTCATCCATACACCCCAAATTACCAAATTCGGCAGAATAGTTTTCACCCATAAACAATTGGCACCACAAAGGGAGGTTGATCTCTCGGTTGCACAAAATTGAATTCTCAATTTTTCTGGTTCCATCTCGCAACGTATCCTAAACCACAGGTTCTGGGATATCATAGGAAGTGTAGCTAGAATGTTGGAGGATGTCTTGGCAAATCAAGTCGGTATCACCAAGGCAGAGCGAGACATTTCGCCTTTTGAATGATATAGCAAAGACAATTACAAGAAGGGTCTGGGCAGGCATCTACTCGAGCAAGGCAAGAAATGTCAATCCTAAGTCGAGTCACACCTTTACCTATGGAGAGGCAAAAGAGCGCGAATCGCAGGAGACTCAGAAAGATGAACAACATAGTCCAGTCAACAATGAAGAACCGAGGCAACTCCACGGAAAGGACTTGTACGGAGTACTACAACGTCTACCGGATAAACAAAGGAGCCTGCAGCCTATGGAGCCCCGTTAGAAGATTTATATCTCAAAACTCTTGTCAAGCCCTAAGACCGGTCCAATCCGCATAGGCCTTTCATCCAAGCGAAGAAATGCTTGAGGAAGGATAGATCGATCGGAAATACGTGGATACGTATTTATGGGAGCGTTCAATTCGATCACTCAACAAAGATATTACGACACCTTCCATATCCCTTTACCTGTGCAAGCGATCCGCGGATATGATGGCACTCGCAAATCTTCCAACTTCATCTCCTAACGTGCTCCACATCAAAGCCACGTAGAGACATCACAACGCCCACTAACGCAGGAAAAGCCGGACTCAAGTACCTACACTTTCCGTTCCCGGATGGAAATGATTTTGGAGTTGCCGGAGATGTGGGTACGAAATAGAGAGGTGGAACTACCTCCCTGTATGGCGTCCACCAACCGATCAAGAAATAATGGACCCGAGGTAATCACATTTCCACTCCTGCTCCTTCACCACCCTACCAAGAGTGCAACGCTTTGGAAGCGCATTGTTCAGAGAAACTTGGTTCTGTAGGGATAGCTCTCATTCTATAAAAATTAATGCGATTTACTTCCTTGGAGAGGTTACTTCATTTTGATACAAGTGAGACTTCAAAACAAGTAAGTTCTATTCAAAGAATTTTACAAGAAAGATAGTTTTGGAATTCACCGGGGACTTAGCATCCCACACATGGAGAAAGAGACTCAAGATCAAACGCATGTTTGCTTCCCCTTCATACCTCCCTTTTACACGACATTCGCAATTTCATATGACATGTGCAATCATTCATGACCAAGATGCAAATTCCATTTAAAATAACCTCTTTCGTAAAAGTTATTCACAAAACTATCTCAAAATAAACCAATTCAATTACCTATTAATTCAAAACCAAGTCAAGTTATGTAAAAAGATCCTCACTATCACTCAAAAAGAAAAAGAAAGAGACAAGTATATGACATGAATCCTTCAAGGAAAGTCCTTCACAAAGAATCTCGTCCTTCCGGGCAAGAGCGACTTTCATCCTTCAAGTATAGCCCGCTCTGCCTTCAACTCCTCGACAACTTTTCAACCTCTTCTTCCCGGCGAGTAACACATTCTCGCAGAAGGGGCTTCACCTTGTAATTTGGAGCTCCCGAATCTCGGAGAACCCTTTGAGGAACCAAGGAGCATTGAAGTTGTACTCACAAACACGTCTCGATGGCACTTCCGTCTTCAATCATCTCATCATAAACCGTTCGACCAGTCGTGACGCTCATCCCATGGATAGAAAATAAAGCCTCCTGAACGCGGTTGACCAATGCAAGATGACTTTGAGCTTCAGAGGGTAGCAATGTGGCTGTTTCTCCCATATTGCCGTGTACAACTCCTTGAACCGAACCTAAGACATCAATCCTCCAACCAACACATGGCCTGGATAAGGAACAATGAAAGGAGGATCGAACAAAGCTCCAAAGTTGCGCTACCAATACTTCACTAGTCATAGGAGCCTTGTCGATTGCGGAGGTCTTTCGTAAGAAGTCGCCACTCTAATGCCTTTATTGATTGGAACATGCTTGGAACATTCTTCAAGGAGAGCCACCTCAACAACAATAGCGGATGTTGCCTCTCTTACATTCCTCCCGATATCTACTTCGCTCTGGGTGCTCATTTCCATCACGGCCCCATCAACAAGATCACTTAAGGAGGCGCCTTGTCCAACCGAGATTGCATCATCTCTGTCATGGTCCTGGGAAAAGGAGCGGTTTCTCCGGACTTTTCAAAGATGAAGATCAGTGCCGCCAGACTTCTCGGCAGATGAAGATCAGTACCGCACGGACTTCTCAACATGAAGGCCAACATTACCAAATTTTCTCATTCCCGAATGCGCGCAACCTTGTGAAGACATTCTCTTTGGAATTCCCCGATTTCAAGCAAGGATCTCTCTTAGAAGAATTTACTCGAGAAATGAAGGAACCAACGGAAGAGATTTAAATACCTGCATATTGGAGGAATTGAGGATCACCGAACCACATGCCTCGCCTTTTGATCTCTCTCCGCTTGGGGACCGCAATCCTCGCCTCCGGTCCGTTTAGTGGAAGTGGCTTCAACCGAAATGCTTTTTCAAAACGCCAAGATGGTTCACCACGGGAACCCACAACACTCTCCGAGAATTCCTAGAAAATCAACAGCTTGCCTCCTCCAAAATTCCTTGTACTTATCTGGCCACCACCGGGTTTCTCCCAATAGGCCAAGGAAGGGTCACCCGCTCTAAAAACACGCGGATTAAGAATATTTGGGAGGAATTCTTTTGGAACCCCCCGTGGACGGATAAATGGGATACCCCGATCAAATCCCATTTGACGAGCCGCCTCACAATATTGTACTGAGTCACAGAAATTCTTCCTTGAATAAATACGGACATATCCTCGGGATGCACTGCAGGTAAACAATTTCCCCCAAATCTCATAGTCTTAACATCGACGCAACACAAAGATCGTGGACCATCGGAAGCAATAGAAAAGTCTTTGGATGAACAATGGAAGGGTGGATCGCCCCATGGACGGAAATCTACGTAAGACACATTGTCAAATATGTCCACAAGTATCGCGCCGGTTCTGGGACGCCTCCTATGCCAATGGAGTATTCTCGAGCCACCATACAAGTTGTTGAGCGAATTTGCAGGAGCAGGAGTAGGAGCATAACTTTTGAAGTGTTCCTATAAGAATGCCTGAAGAAAAGCGAAGTGAACGTACGACTCCACCTTCTTGTACCCGTTAGAAACATGCATGCCATTGCTAAGGCGTCCAGATGAGAATACAGCGAGCCAAGGAACAAAGCACATAGGGGAAGAACTTTACCTTTTGCCAGCTTTATAGCGATCTTAACGAGGTCACCTCTAATGGTCTTCTTTCCAGAACCGTCGTCGAATATATCTCTGGATAGCCATAAAGACATGAACGCAATCACGCTCGTGCTCATTTTCCAACTCTTGATCCGGCTCTGGGTCTCGCAGAGACCACTCCGACACCCACCAGGTGTAAAAGCATCTCGTATCTTTTTCTCCTCCTTGTCCAGTCATTAAAACCCGCCACCTTTTGAAGTATAGCATCATAGTTACGTTGTTCCGTATCGAGAGCTCGTAAGAAAGACTTCCAAAGAACAACGTGTGGGTTCATTAATGCAACTACACTCTCCGGAGTAATAGTCATCTCTCCCCACCTAGATATGGTCAGATGAGTAGAAGGACGCCATCGAGAAATGAAGGTAATCAAACCCGCAGCTATTTCTTAATTTCAAGAGCAAAGAGATGCCATGACCGCATTGAGGATTTGCGCTTTGGTCAAATTGTCTTTAATGCCCTTATTACTCAACATGCGTCTCATCCATCCTTCATAAGAACCCGGTGGAGTATGACAAATCTTGAAGTCAATAGGGAAGGCGAATATTCGTTTCTCCGAGACAAAATCTCATCACAAGTGTTGAAGAAGAAAATGGATCAAGATCCATATTTTCCCGAATCGGAAAGCAGGATTATCTTATGAGAAGGATGTTTTCTAATGTTTGGAAAAGGCGAGGTGAACAACTCATCATCGATGTTCGGCATATCTTTGAAGTCTGTCAACACTTCCCGACTTGGCACCAAGATTATCTCCTAAGACATCTCAACAGAATTCTTTTCTTCATTCCACAATGAAATAAAAGACATGAGTTAGAACTTGTATGAAAGCGCATGAAGCGTGTAGTCACGCACGACAGACACGTTGAAATGCACAAAAGCTTGGATTAGGTCCCAACACCAAGATACTCAAGTTTCATCGTATTGGTTTCAAGTCCGGACAAGTTTCAAGTCCTAGATAAATTTCAAGTCCCAGACAAGTTTCATCCTGTATTGGTTTCAAGTCCGTATGTTTCACCTGGTATTGGTTTCAAGTCCTAGACAAGTTTGATCCGATAAATTTCAAGTTCTGTTACTCAAGTTTCAAACCCGGCACAAGACTAATATAAGGTCGACTTTCGCCAAGCATATGTGGGTGAGACCCACGTTCAATCAAGCATACACGCCGGGCCCGCGTTCATCCGCACACGTCATAACACGATTTTTCTTTATTCATGGGAATCGTGTTCTGCGAGATTCAAGCCAAGGTTTTTCTTTTCAAGATACAACCTAAAAGCTAGGTTTTGCATGCAATGGTGGAAAGAAGCAAAAAACAACATGATCATGGATTCACACGGTTTGTTTTACTAAGCAATTCTAGAAAATATTGGCGTATCAACCTCGGTGGAAAACTAAGCATATGCACATCTTACAAAGGTGTTTACCTAGCAAACTAGGGTTTTACCTTTATATATATATAAAAAAAAAAGAGCGAAACTTACCTTGGACGGCAAAGAACTCCGGGCAAGAAGAAACGGCAAAGCTGCGTTGGCGAGAGCGGCGGCGGCAATCACGACGGAGCTGCTCAACAAAAAAAAAAAAAAAAAAAAATTCGTGAGAAAAAGCAAAGGGGTTGGTCTCGACAAAAAATTAGAAGAATCCCAATAGAACAAGGATACCTCTTTTTTTTTTTTGGATTCCTTTTCTGATTCAAATACCCAAAGAAGGAAACCTGGTCCCCACCAAAGGATTCCATACAAGCACAACGGCGTGGGCGACTAGCGGACGGTCAATACTCTTCCTGTAAACTTCTTTTATCATGTATTTCTCACATATGTATGTCACCATCTCATGCCTACCCCACAATAGTGTAACCATTATGTGCTAGGCAGGGGACTTAATGTTGATGGTGGATTTTCATTTAAGGTTAAAATTGTAAAAACCAAAATTATGCGCCGACATCTTGTAAAAGATAAAGCCATTAATAAGTGTTGATACTCCTTTACTTTACTAATTCACCTAGAATGGAGCATGTGGCAACAATCCCATTCTCAGGAATACATGAAATTCATCCAGGTTGGAGCATGTAGCAACAATCCCATATACCCTGTGAATTTCTAGCATTATTAATTAATGCGCAATCAGCCTTGTATTTCCTGAACTCATTATCGGTGCGACATGACGACTGAGTGTTGCTCTTACAGAGCAACACGAACCTCCAAGCATTATAATGAAACCATGTACGAAATACCCGTACAGTCGACTCTCGGTGTGTTATACTAGCCCGATTGAGCCCTCTCTGTGTTATACTAGCCCTGATCAGAGCAACCGGATCGACCGTGATCGGCCCGGATATGATCACAATCATCCAAATCCATAAGCATGATTGATGACCCAGATCAATTCCATCACCCCAAGCGGTATGGAATATCCTCTCGCTTAGAACCAACGCGACCCCGCATGGCCTAGCCTCCCTCTAGAATTGGCCTAGCTTGCCAAAACGTCCAAACCATAGCAAAGATGGGGCGGAAAACCCTAAATTAGGGTTTGCGGCATATTACATGTGTCGCAAAACAGTCTCAACCATCCATCTCCGCAGGTATAGATGGAAGGTGTAGATGTAGATTCAAAGGGCCCAGAGCATGTCAACACAATCACCGTGGCTCGCTTTCTACATACCCGACCAATCGGTCCAGACCAACCATGGTTGGTTATCCCACCGTACGCCAAATAAAGCATGGTCGCACGCCCTTGAAACCCAAAATTAGGGTTTTGAGTATCACGAGCGTCCATCTTCTCCGACACGAATGGAGGGTCCAAGATTAGATTAAGCAGTCCGATCATACCAAAGATGACCACCGTGGACCCATCTATCCCCTCACCCGGACGGGCCAAGGCATATCATGCCTGGTTGTTCCAAGACGCGCGCCCAAACTAGCGTGGTCACACCTCCCAAGCCGCAAATCGATCTCAACCGCTCAACTTCAGGACGATTTGAGTGGCCCGGATCACGTTTTCATGGGATATTCAGTATAGGCGTGAACACCAGCCTACCACCTTCACACACTGCACCAATCGGCCAAGACCGACCAAGATTGGTCACCTTGGAACGTGCGCCCGAAGTGGGCATGACGCGCGGCTATTGCGGCACTGGTTTTCTGTCACAAATTGATCTCGACCATTCAACTTCACCGGACGAATTGAGTGGCCCAGATCATACTTTCGTGAGGTAATGGGTATAGGCGCCTACACCGTCATGCCGTCTATGATGAGTGCTAAATAGTGCATATTTATACACCTTTTTATTGGCATTTTACTCATCTTTTGTGCTCAAGAATTAGATATTATCCCATATTCTATATTTTCCTTGTTTTCAAAGAATAAATATTTGTATTAATTAATTTTGTGTTTTTAGGTACTAAATAAAGTCCTATAGAAATTAAGGAGCCAAAAGAGCGAAGAATTGGAATCAAGCGTCTATGGAGTAGATAGCCAAAGCCCGCGCGCGAATCGCTTGCAACCCAACAAAGAAGACATGGGCTAGAGCTACCCACGACCCGATCCGAACCCGCCATCCCGAGCCGCTGAGATCTCGCCCGATGCATCATACGGCCGCTCCATCGCTCACATCTATTTCTCGATGCTCCGCTCAACACCAAATCAACTCAATACATCCTCAATCGTTCGATCTTCTCCAAACAAATCCAATGCTCGTCAGCTGGCGCATCGATCATCGCTGTCCCTGCCTCACAATGAAGTTACCAACACCCTATACCCTAATCGAACAAGCCTATTCTCTTCCTCAATTTCTCTTTCTTCTCCTCTGCTCTCTCCCGTCTCCATCACGAGCGAGCTCGCTCCTCCACCGTCTTCACCCATACCACCACCAGAGCCACCTTCGCCACCAACTCCATCATCTCCCCGACACCCCGACATCCGCACCCTCTCTAGCTTCACTTATCTCTCGCCTAGCCTCTCTCGAAACCCTAGAGGCTATGTAAGAGATAATTGAGGCTAGGGTTTCTCTTACATCAAATCAAGAGCAAGGGAGTCTCGTAACCGCAGAGTAGAGCCAACAAAGAAATTCGAGTATGGGTTAGAGTTTGTTCGAATTATTTTGCATTTAATTTTTATTTTAAATGAATTAGGGTTTGGTATTTGGGGATTTTCTTGCATGTATAAATAGCAGTGATGGGTGTTGATAGAAAGTATGCATGGGCTAGCCAGTGCTTCAATTAGGTTTAATTTTGTGTTCTTTGTTATTCTATGATGTTTTAATTTAGTTGCAAGGGTTTCATTGAAACTCTAATTCTCTTTTTGAGTTCAATTATGTTGAATGTTCTTGAGTGCTTTATTTATCGATAATTTCAATTCCAAGTGTTGCAATACTCTTCTCTCACAATGGATGCCTTGTATCCATTGTAGTTAGGCAAACAATTGTGTTGTTGGTACCTCACCAAACATTAGACATAATACTAATTCCCCTGACTAGTTGTGCTTAATTAGACAACTAGTACTTAGGGTTAGTAACTTAGCTGATATTTGGAATATCATTAGGTGAAACTCCGTAGATGGTCGGTTGTCAATCCGTCAAATATAATTTCACTTTCCCAATCAACTAGATATAAATATAGTATTCGATAAGAAAGAGTTCGTATCCACAGAGAGGCGTTTGTTGTTATAAACTTTTAGTTTCTAAAGTAACCCAAGGTATGTTTGTTGTATTTAAGCAAATAAAAGTAATTAAAAGCAAAGTAAGTAATTCGAGAAATCAATAAGGAGAAGATATTGGTCACGGGATGGTATCATTCACAAACATGTATTTTCATCAATGATTAGAATTGGTATTTAATCTCGTATTTATTAAAAGTCCTAGGATATCTTGATCGCAAGTATAACCCGTTAATTCCTGTTTTCATCACAACCACATTAAAAGATGCATATGTGAATTCTTCGTAGAAAGCAACCTAAAGTGTAAAAGCACAATTAAGTTTAACTCCCTAAAAGCATTAAGATTTATGGAATAAGACTCATCAATGCAAACGAATGTGTAAAAGCACTAAACGTTTTAACAAAAGTTATGATTCACTTGTGACTAATAGGATATATCACTATAAGCACTAATCACAATTATGCTACTTAGAATCGGGGATAAACAACGTTTTCGTATTGAAAACCCTAATATAGCTCTAGAGATGAACACAAATCGGATTGATTCCTGACTCAACCTAACAAGTTTTCAAATCTTATAACACTATTAATTGTGAATCACAAACAATAATTACTGAGACAAAACTAATTCATTGAATCAAAAAGCATGTTGAGAAATCAACTTTTATCCCATAACCAATAATAAGTTTAGCTACTCATAGCTATGGAGTTCATCATCATCAATATTCAATAATAAAACAAGGAAGAAGAAGAACAAAACCAAACCCTAGAAGCGTAAAAAGTGGCTCTCCCAAAATTCCAAGAAAAAGATATCATATGTTATAGAAGACCTTCCCTTTTATAGCTTTCTCCAACTTCTAAAATTAGGTCTAGTCTTCAAAGTCCATTAGGTGAGAATCCACCAAGCCCACAAGAAGGAGAAACCCCGTGTAGAAAATACGCCCAAAATCGTCATGGAAGTTCGGTATTGTGGCTGGAAATCGGTTTAAAGATGCTTAAAAAACAGCTCCGGTGATCGTGAAGAAAGTCCGCCCCCCACCGGTCAACGGGTCGGATCGGTTGGGTCAACTCAGAGTCAACGATTCGGATCGGGTCAGGTGAGTTAGTCGGATCAGGTCAGGTGAGTTAGTGGGCTGACTAGTCTTGGCCTGAACCATTGCAGGACTGAACTTCTGCAGCACAATCATTGTGCATCACCACTCTTGGCCAGCCATTATGGCTACTCAAACTGCACCATTCTCTCTGACTCTGCAACTCCAATTCTTGCCTCATTTTCTTCCCTTGTAATAACCCACTGAGTTCAGGCCATTGTTTCCTCTGCCGAAGCCTAACATCAACTAAAGTAGCACAGTCCTCACCTGCACCTCACACAATTCCATTAACAGCATAAACTCCAACCGGCTCTGGGTCCCTTGCCATCGCAAAGACCACCACCGAACTCCGCCTCTTTTCAGACAACATCCCGACATCAACACACCACAGAAGACAAGTCACAAGCCCAGTTGCAATTCCTTCTTCTTGTAATTATACCAGTTCCTGAGTCTTGAAGCATCAAGTCCACTACAAGTAAGCATATCTGGTAATCCTAGCCACCCGCACAGCTGCGACTCATCGGCCTGCACTTCAACATCAGACCATACAGCTGCAACACTGTCATAGCACATTCCAAATTTCACCAAAACCATCTAAGTTGCAATCAATCCTGCAACTCCCATCTCAACACCATCTGTAAATCCAGCCCTTCCAGTTCAAGCTTCCACCTTGCCTGACCTTCACAGCCACTAGCATTACTAAGCTCACAGCACCACACAACTCATTCAGGCAACAACACTATCACAGCCTCACTGTATCACTGTAGCATCCACTCCAATGGCACTACCCAGCCAATTCAGTTCATCAACTTACCACCTACAGTTCAAGCTTTATGACTCTGCCAGAAATCCCACATTCTGCAGCTTCTTCCCTATAGTTCAAGCTCAAGTCACCGCCAATTCCTTCCCACAAGTGCATACCAAACCCTCATATCACTCTTGCAGCAGCATCATTCATCATCTAACACCAGCCAGTTCAGCTCAGGCCACCATCCCCTTTCATTCTTTGCCTCAAACCACCTCACAACACCATCAGCCTCACACTACCTATTCAAGCAACAATCACCTGAGCCATGTTGAGCCACAAAAACCACACAGATTCAGCCTTCAAAACCTGCAACTCTATCACCTGCCAGCATATTTCTTTCAGCTCCTGGCAAGCACAACCAGCTCTGCCATACTCAAACCCCAGCTGCTCATTGCAGCCAACACCAGCTGCAACCCTGTAGCCTTTCTACCATTCTGCCAGAACCAAGCTAACACCATCTGCTACAGAACTCAAGTTTTTAAGCACCAGCACCACCAACATCTCAAGCCCCTACTCCAGCTCAAACCTGCATCATTTAAGTTCACAATCACAACAGCACCTCATGCCTTCATTCCAGCCATGAATCACAGCATCAACAACAAACCATCTTAGCAACTCCACCATACCCAGAATAAAGACTGACTGCAGCTACAACCCCATGACTCCGCTAACATGACCCCTACTCCACTCTCGTCATCTTGCAATCGCAAAGGAGTTTGCACAACTGCAACTCATCACTCGCCACCTGCAATTTACTAAACCACCTGAGACTGCAACCATTTGCAATCCATCAACACTGTCTCCTCCCTGGCTTCTCCACAACTCTTAGCTCAATCTTGCAGCTTCATCTGCAATTCATCCATTCTGCACCAGCAACAGCCTTGAGTCATCTCTCAGGTCAGCTCCACTCATTTCATGTCTGAGCAGCACCACTACCAGCCACAAGCACCAGCCACTACCACCAACAGCTCTCTATCCAGCTCTGCAAAACTGAATTCAAATTTCAGCAGCTCATTTAACATCTCCACTCCATCAGCAAGCAAGCATCAACAAAAACCATCTCAATTGAAGCTCAGAACCCTAACTATCTCGACAGAAGCCATGTCAGATTCCTGAGGCACCATCAGTATCTTTATATTCAAAACCCTAGAACTCCAACACAGATTCAATCCTTGTATCTTCTTCTCCACCAGCAACTCATCTCACCAGAATTTCGAGACAAACCCATTTCAACACCAACAGCAGCTTCCTTCAATTTCTGTTCAAATACCCATCTAAGTCACACCCCTCTTTATCTGAGCTTCTCAACCTGTCTCATCATTCTTCTCTTTGTTCTCTGTTCATCACCATCTAGCTCTTCACAGATCGAAACTCAATCTTCTGATTCTTGACCTCAACAGAAACAACATTCATCACCTGAGTTCAATAGCAGCAGCCATAGTTGTTATTCCTTCTTCAATTTGCACGAACCCTAACTTGAATTCGTCAATCCCCTTTTTCTCACAGCGATAATCAATACTCAGATTGAATCATCTTCTCTTTCCAACTCTCGATCTGTTTCATCTCATACAGCGACAGAAAATCAGATTGGAGTAGAAATGAAGAAGAATAGGTCTGTTCGACCTAATGTAGGACTAATGTCGTACGGACAGGATTTAAACACCCCGACTGATGGATATGGGCCACCAATAATTCTCTTTGCATTGTCAGTCCTTGGGAACCGACAAGCTTAATTGTTGACTTTGCTTGTAACCTTCTCATACGGGAACCGAATGGCCTCGTTCTTTCGCTGATGGTTGGCTTCGCCTTTTGCTCTTTTCCGCTTAAATGAGTGATTTCTTCTCCTTTTGTTCTCGGTGACTCCATTGCACCTATAAAACTCAAAAGCAAACATAAAATACATAATTCACACGAAAAATAGCAAAGAAAGCATAAACTCTATATAGTAAATACGGTGCATTCTACACTTATCAGTAGACAAGCGGCGGAATTGACACACTGCCCTTAGCTACTATAGGAACAAGAACTTCAATTGAGTTGAACACATGATAGGAATTAGAGGTAGATTTGAAGACCTTAGCATCCCTTTTATCACTGTCTTTTACCTTAGTTTAGGTTCACTTCATTTCATCTTAGCCGTATCGGCAAACAAACCCCTGTTGTCACATTGCCACTCTTGAAATCAGTTTAAGAAGCCTTAGATCACACATAAGCATCCCATTTCCCTGTCGATCGACCCGTACTTGCCGCGTCTCCGATAGACGCCGTGCACTTGCGGTTTATAACACGTAGGCCATAATATTTACACATCTCAAGGCCTACCAGTCTACACGCATGTACGGTCGGCCTGGCCAAAGTCATATCCCAAGCTGGGATTCGACCAGGCTGAAGAGGGATGCTTGCGCACCTCTTCTAAAACCCTAATTCCACCAACGGTCGCAGATGAGTGTCTCAAAGATCATCTCGTCCGTCCAACTTCACCTCTTGGTTATACAACCTTGGTCGAGTTAATCAAGTCGGTGAGACGTCATGGTGATCACCACCCGTCGATCTACCACACCATGATGCAGTACCTGCATAAAATACACATGATACTTCACAAGTATCAACTTCCTGAATAACGCAGTTATTCAATTTAGCATTACATGCTACCTTTTGTGGATCCACGATCCACATGTTCCAGACATCAATCATGTCACAAACCGGGGATACATACTGGGGTATTGGTCTCGGCGGTTTACAAAGCGTGCGGCGTGCAACGCGCCATCACAAGAACGTGTCGGAAGTCATGGACGGTTAGAGATGACGGAGAAGTGGGCAAGACCGATCGTGTAGCACCGACACACAACTCCACTACTCCATCACTCCACTTCCTCCACTTCCCACGAGAGACGTGAATAAGGCTCAATGACTTGTATAAATAGGTTCTCCTCCCTATTTCCACCAACAGAGCAAGTCCAGACAAAAAACAGAAACCAAGTGTTAATACAAAAACACCGGAATTGATAGCTTGCATCCTCGTAGGCGCCTCTTTCTACAAGTCATAAGCAAGCCAACACCTTCACAATCTCAACACCTTCTTCGCTTCCTCCCTAAGATCAACCCCATCTCCTTCACTTTGTGACCGAAACAAGTCCAGGCGGCCATTTCTTGGTTTAGGCCTGACTTGCACCTGATTGATTTCCGAATCTACAAGCACTCACCGCACAATATATTTGTTTAGGGTTTAGATTCATTCCTCATCCACACACCCCAAATTACCAAATTCGGCAGAATAGTTTTCACCCATAAACAAGCTTTGGATTTGTTTTTAAGCTCAGATCTTCTTCTTTCTCACAATAGGTTCTTCTCGCATATTGAATTCTTCATTGATTTGGTTTTGAATGTCAGCAAGAGAAGGTATATAGGTGTAAGGATTGGGACTATGAAAAGGGATTTTTGGAAAAATAGTGTCAGGGTTTAATTCCTCTCCATGGTTTCTAGTGTTGTTGTTGTTTTGCATCCTAGCAGCATGTTTAATGTTTAGGCTTCTCTTTTTCTGACTTTGATTCATGAGTTTTTGGTTTTCCATGATCTTTTTGTGTTTTTTATGGCAGGCTAAAGCTTCAGGATTGGTGGTTGGGATGTCCCAAATTATAAGACCTTGCAACCCGCTTTTGAATATTTTAACTTCCTCGGGACCATCTAGTTCTTCAAAGGCTATTTTTGAGAATAATTTGCCTTTGAGCCACCTCATTTTGATGGAAAATTCTTCGCATCATTTTTATCACAATATGATCTCTTCTTAATGATTGGTATTGGGGATTTGGTTTGGGTAGTTGAGGTTTTTGAAGTAGGGGTTGTGAGGCTAGGATCTCCATGGAGGTTGCTCTCCTATTTTTCTTCACACAGAGGCTCTGGGTTATCAATAATTCTACAAACCTTGCAGAATTCAATGTGTGTGAGTACAGGAAAATTCAAGACAATGAGAGATGGTGGGTGTTTCATAAGTATTAGAGCATCTCCAATGGTAACTTGGTGTGCATCTTTTGTGGAAGTTGCTTTTCTTATGTTAAGACCAAATTTTCCTTAATTTGAGGAGATGAATGAACAACATCTCCAACCACAAACTGTTTTTCTTTAGTTTTGAACTTTTTAAACCATTGATCCAAATCATATACCTAATCATAACCATTAATAATGATGAGTAGGATGTTCACATCCTCTAAAAGAACCTCTAAAACTAGAGGATAGCTCTGAGGATGTCTACATTACTACCATACACATCATATTTACATTCTCCTTTCATACTCCCATTGGAGATGATTTTTTGGTTAAATCCTTGAATATCCTATGTGGCCATATTTTTAGGATGTTTACAATGTCTCATTGGAGATGCTCTTAATGTCATATTTCAGAGCTCTAGTGATATCAATAGTTAAGAGCACTTCCATATTTTTCTCATCTTCATCCTCGCCATAAGCCTTCTTGGCTTCTTGAAAGATACCAAAGAGCTCCTGAGAATGTTTCGATGTCGAATAATGTGTTTGGGGATCCTTTTAACAAGAACCCTAATTCTTACATAGTAGAAGTTAGCTTCATCAATGTAATCAGGACCTAGAGGTGACACTTCAGTGAGAACAATGAGTTTGTTAAAGATGCCTCTAGTACCTCCTTGTCTAAAGACCTTGTAATCATCTAAGCTGTCGAGTCTCATGGAGTAGTAATTTCTCCTTTTCTTCCAGAGAGTAACTTCAACATCTCTTCTAAGCTCTCAATTCGTATTGATAAATCTAGTGATAGTTCTTGTTTCATGCGATATTTTGTTACCAAGTCTTCCAAAGAAAACCCATTTACAACTTATTTCTTTCTTAGGAAGGATGTTTTCAGTATTAATAAAGACTTTAGGGAACAAATCTTCTGGGATAGTTAAAGCTGAATACATTTGATCGACAAGGTTATCCACTGAGTTATTAGTTTTAGTACCAGAAGTAGAGGCCATGGAATTTGGGTTGTGAGAATGAGAGGAATGATTGAAAGTGATGAAGATGGCGAGGTTATGAAATAGACCAGAGAGGGTTTTAATGACTTTAATTTGAATTTTAGCATTAGCTTTAGCGAAGAACTCGTGACTGCACCCAACCAAAATCAGAATGTTGTAGCCAATAATCCAAAGCCAACCAACTTGAAGGTACAAGTCTCATGTGAAGTCTAATAGAGTGCAGCTGCTTCTCTCGGTTTTGACCGATTGTTGTAGTTGACTACTAGCAAGTCTCAAATGACTAAGAACGAATAAGCCAAATACAAAAATAAAAAAGAATGCGTGGGTGTCCCTTGAAGTATCACTATTCCAAGGTTCAAATTATCATAATGTAAGATGGAGTTATCAGAGAAAGTGCAAAATAAATAATTAGACAATCTTCTAGTTGTATGTTTAAACCTGCAGATAACCTTAAAGTGATGACTTATATGATTCCCTCCCCTGCTTTTGTCATTTAGGATGAGTTCAGATTGGTCAGGATAGTTGCTTTGAAATATCAGAGAAGCGGTACATACCTTAGCCTTGAGAAGAGATAGAGATAAGTCAAGGATGGTGTGTTGACCCCATAGAAAGATGGGATATTTCAAAGATACTAGGTATTCACCATTCACCCACCCATTATCGTGAAGTTTAAAAAGAAATGTGATGGGCTTGGAATGTTGTTATGGTGCCAAAATCGATACATCAAGAAATACTTGTGAGCCAAAGTGGTCAAAGTAGTCAAGTTAAGTAGATGGTTGCATGCATCATAGGTATGCCAAGTGTTGTAACCCATTCGTAGCATCTTTTTAAATTCACGTAATAGGCATAATTATGCCCATTATAGTGTAGAGACGTGACTAGGAGGAGAGACGTCCGACCGATATGCCTTATTGATAGGTGTCTAAAACACCTAATTTATATCTAGTATTTATGCTTTCTTTGCTATGTTTTCGTGAATTAGGTGTCTTATGATTGCTTTCGAGCTTATTAGGTGTATTGGAGTTATTGGAGCAAAAAGGAAGTGGAACTAGCTCAAATCCAGGATTTCTTCTCATCATCTTGAAGGCAACGAAAAGACGGGGCTGGCGAAAGAATGAGATCATTCTCGACATCGTATGAAGAAGTTGCGAGCGTTTGAAGCGTATCGTAGTTGCGAATTTGTTATCGGAGCTGAATCATCGGCCAGAATCGACAAATGAAAAGAATTCTTAGGTGGTCCTTATCAAAGTTAAGGGCGCCTATAGTAATTTTGGTCATTACATGCCCCTAAACTAGATCGAGTTTCTGTCTTAATTTTAGAGAGCCGAGCTATGGCATCTCCAATGTTTATCGGAAAGGAAGAGGTGAATTCACAGAGAGATTGAGAGATTAAGAAGGAGAAAAGAGCTCTACTGATGGTTGCAAGGTTTGATAGAGGACCATGATATAAAAGAGGTGACTAACTCACTTGAGTTTTTCAAGGATGAAGAGGATTCCGTGATACAAGAGATTTTGCAAGGTTTGTCTAACCCGTTGCCTATTGTTTCTTCTCCTTTACCTCTTATTGGTTTGAATGTATGTGCTTCGAGAATATTGTTGAATGACTTTGTTTCTCGTTTTCCTCCATTAGAGATACTTGATTCTCATACTATGCAGGTTTTGGAACAAGAAACCGTGGTAGTCCCTGACTTCTATATTCTTTATACACTTCCAAGTGTGGACAAGAATAAGTGCGGGGGAAACTTTTATCGGTTAATAGCTTCATTTGTGTTTTATATTACTAATATTTGTGTGAAGCTAGTGTTTGCAAAACAGGTTACATGGAAGGATCCCCAACTTTTCAGATTGTTGGTATATGGACGATAACAAAAGAGTCGGGCTGACGACTTTAAACCAAGCGCTAAATGGGAGGCAACCCATAGGTTTTGTATCTTAAACCCTTTTATTTATTTATTTTTATAGTTTTAATATCATATTTGCATCCCCATGTTTAATTTCATTGCGTCCGGAATCTATCTTAGAAGAGAATTATGACGAATACCTTTTCGTCAGAAAAATTCAGACTGCACGTAGTTCAGTCCAGAGACCATAACTGTCAGACCGTTTATCGAAACACTGTGCCCTTTTGATACTTTGTAGAAAACACGTAGATGAACAACTTTTGTGAAATGGAGTTTTTCCAAATTCCTTACCAATTTGTACAGTTTTTGCATTTTATCTGCTGTTACGTCAGAATTCAGAATTTTCGGTTTTACACATTGAGGACAATGTGAAGTTTAAGTGTGGGGGAGTCTTTTTGCATATAGAGTTTTTAGCCTTTTTGAGTCAAAATTTTCAATTTTTTTGTATATATTTGAATAAAAAAATTCCAACTTGTAGTTAGTTTAGAGTCACATAGTATACATGTCGCTAAGATTACATCGAGAATCTCATAATAGTGACCGAACTTAGAGATGACAGAGAACATGATCGGGTTTCTTAATTGTATGAGAGTTAAAGTTGGATTTAACCATGCCAAAGGGCAAATAAGGTGCAGATCGAATTCGGTATTAGAGTAGTGATCCCCTATAGTGGAGACTACCCATGTTACATAATGTGAGGCACCGACCTTCAATTCTTTGTACTGTCTAAATTTGTGCTTTTAGAGTGTGTGTCACCGTACGTAAATTCCGGGCAGAATGGTGAGCTGTCCAACCTCCCACCATAGAAGCACTATTTTGATCTCTTGAGTGCTATTTTTATCAATCATGATGGTGACATCGAATTGCTAACTTACATACCACTTGTAATCTTGTTCGCGCTAGCACTATCCACCTTATCTCTCTCTACACCAACATGTCCATAGAAACACCATCATCATCAACAAGAGGAGCATCACAAATTTGAAGGAAAGTTGAACACGTTTGAGGTTTACAAGCAACAGTACAGAAATGAGAAAATTTCAGATTCAAGTAAAGCAACAAAACAAGGAGTAGAATTTTTATAAGTTGAAGACTATTGTACAAGAGTGAAAATTATCAAGGATGAGAGTTCGAGAAGTTTATGATATCAAGACATATAAGTTGTGAAGAATCAAGCGGTACAATACTTATACCATGGCCTTTGTACTTACATTTTTATTGTTTTTTGTATTTTATTTTTCTCTTGTCTCAAAAAAAAAAAAAAAAAAAAAAAAAACGAAAATTAAAATTAAAAAAAATGAAAAAAAAAAAGAAGAAAAAAAAGACAAGAGAAAATTTTTTTAGTTTTGTTTTTATTTTATTTCTACAAAAAAAAAAAAAAAAAAGTTATATTTTGGGTTTGTATAGTTCGTTTTTAGTTTTGTATTCTTCCAATAAAGCCAAGGGAAGAAGGAATATCTATAATGAAGTTTCAAGCAACAAGGAATTAGAGAAAAAAATTACATTGTCAAGATTCTACGAAGTTCAAGAGTTATCATCAAGAGTTGAAGACCGGAGACGAAGATGAAGACACCGATAGAAGACCGAAGACGTTTCTATGGATGTTGTGAGAGTGGTGCTAGCTGCACGCCGAACGGATAACGAGGTAAGTAAGCATATTCCCACCTTCGTTAAGTGGTTGATTTCCTTTCTTAGAGATCGTCAAAAATGGGTTTTCAAAAATGATAAAAGATGTGGTTTTTAAAATACTTCGAGGGTTTTGCCTTCCTACCATTCAACGTGTCGCAGATTCTCTCTTCATTCCTACCTCGGACACATGTGTGACCCATAAAAAGTCGTTTATTATTGAGAGCAACTTCATAAAACCCTTTCTTGTGAGGCAAAGAGTCGAGACTTTCGATCACTCCGAACCCGAATTTCTTTTCGATAAGGGATGGTTATATCTCTCTCAACTTTTAAGAATGAGATTATGTTCATTTACGTGTCTAACTTCTTATGACTAGTGTGCAGAATCTCTATGTCTTCTTAGCGCGTTGGATGCTATCATTACGGAGAACTAGTAAGTTGGAAATATAGGTTTTGTGGGTATATCTCTAGTAAACCCTCACGAGACTAAAACTCGTCCACTAGGGACACCTAGGGGTTCAAAGGCTTGTTATTTATGCTCAAAGTGACCGTAGCCTCGACGACACCTGAGTTGTATGTATTTTTAGAATTATTTTGTTTAATTTGCTCGAGGACTAGCAAAGTCTAAGTGTGGGGGAATCTGATAGGTGTCTAAAACACCTAATTTATATCTAGTATTTATGCTTTCTTTGCTATGTTTTCGTGTGAATTAGGTGTCTTATGATTGCTTTTTGAGCTTATTAGGTGTATTGGAGTTATTGGAGCAAAAAGGAAGTGGAACTAGCTCAAATCCATGATTTCTTCTCATCATCTTGAAGGCAACGAAAAGACGAAGCCAGTGGCGAAAGAATGAGATCATTCTGACATCGTATGAAGAAGTTGCGAGCGTTTGAAGCGTATCGAGTTGCGGAATTTGTTATCGGAGCTGGAACCGTGGCTTTCAGAATCGACAATTGAAAAGAATTCTTAGGTGGTCCTTATCAAAGTTCTGGGCGCCTATAGTAATTTTGGTCATTACATGCCCCTAAACTAGATCGAGTTTCTGTCTTAATTTTAGAGAGCTGAGCTATGGCATCTCCAATGTTTATCAGTGAAAGGAAGAGGTGAATTCACAGAGAGATTGAGAGATTAAGAAGGAGAAAAGAGCTCTACCGATTTGTATTGAGATGTGATTAAAGGGGTTTCACGTTCCCGTAGAGGAGAAGAAGATTAAGAAGAAACTCGTCCCGTCAAGTGAATCGAAGGAAGTTAGGGTTTTGGAGGTCGAGTACTGGGCTTGTTGAATCAAAGATGGTGATGGTTGTGGAACGAAGGGTTTGAAGAGAAGAACGTGAAGGAAGATCCGTTTGGATCTCGTGAAGAACGAGATGGGAACAAAACCGCCATGAGATGGATGGAATGTTATTGCTGTTGAACTGGGAAGCTGGTAATGGAAGGAATTGATGGTGGATGCTAGTGATAACAATGGGTTCGTGGTTGTATAGGAATGATGAGTAATCGAGATTTCTATGGAATTGAAGAAATGGGTGTTTGTGAAATGGGTTATACTTGGATTTCTTCGTTAGGGTTTGTTCTGGATCTCGAATTGAAGTCTTGAGATTCAAGATGGGAATCAGGTGGTGCAATGGGTACTTGCTTTGTGCTCGAGATCGTGTGTTGTCAGCAGCATAACGAATGAGGTTTAGCTCAAGGAAGGAGGGAGCTACCAGTTTGTGCGGGTTCAAGTTTGGAAATGTGCTTTTGCTCACAGGGATTGACAGTGGTGTTTGAATTCGGAAGGGTTTTGATGAAGTCAGTGATTGTGATGGTTTTAGCCGCTATCAAGCACAAGGAGGATGAGAATGTGCAATGGCTCATGGTGTTGGAATATCGTGCGTTGGTAGATATGGCACTGCAGTGCGGGGAATGGTGGCGGAAGTCTGCAGATGGTCGAGTTTGAGATGGACTCGCAGAATAGTCGGCACTATGAAGTCGATGAGTTATGAAGTTATATGGATTTGGTTGAGTTTGGTGGGTCTGTAATTCAGACTTGGATGGAGTTGTTAGAGCTGGTGGTTGTGTTGACTTCTACCAATTGGATTTGAAGGCACTGGTGGCGTGAAGTAGAGTCGACACTAGAGGAGTTTTGGCAGAGAAGAAGTGTTGCTCATTATGGTTTATATGCCTTGGCATGTGCAGCTGAACTGAAGCAAATGACAAATGAAGAATGAATGGGTTTGATTAGATGAATGCTTAGGTTACAGGTGCAATGGTCAGGCAGAGTGAATTGGTTGTTGCTTGCTTGAGAAAGGAACTGCAGCTTCCGGGATGAGCCCGAGATGTTGGTAATGGAATGGCGAGCTACCGTGACTTACACAGAGAATGCTTGGTGCCAGTGCCGGGTGCTGGTGTCTTTGGTGCATATGGAGATGGAGTTGCAGCCGCAGAGTTCATTGCAAATAGAGCAGAGATGGGAGCAAGAACAGTCGGTGGTGGTGGTGCAAAGGCAAGACTCAAGGAAGTGTTGATAGTGAACCGAAACTCGCCGAGTTTGAAGCAAAAATGAGTTCATGTATTTGATTCTTTGTCACGAAATGAATAAGTTGCGGGGGAGATGGAAGCAAGGATGGGTTTGAGCAGCTGGATATAGCTCAAACCGGATGGGTATCTGGTGGTGTTAGTCTACAAGTGGAGCCGTTTGATGAGTAGTGAGTCACAAAGAAATGTTGAATGGCGGAGCTTCAGAAAGAAGAAAGAAGGGAACGTTGTTACAAGATATTTGCAAGAGCTCATGCAAGATTGGAAGCCACGCCCGTAATGGCTGTGACCGAGACCGAGACTTGGTGGAATGAGGTGTGCAAGAAGCAAGCAGCAGTTGCGGGAGAGAACAAGGAGCCGAGTACCAATTAAATGAAGAGATGAATGAATGGAGCAATTGTGGTCACAATTGAGTATAGATATGGCACAAATGAAGCTCAAGGAAGAAATGGTTTCTACAGGGCCATCATGGCCGGAAGCACAAGGATTGTGCATCACAAGAATTGGCCAATGCAAATGGCTTAAGCAAAGTGAATCGGACCGAGCCATTTACCTCGACTAAATGCGAATTGGAACCGACTCACCGACCCGGTTTGACTCGGTGACTCGACCGGTTTGACCCAGCTGACCGGTTTGACCCGATTGACCGGTGACCGAGTGGACTTTGCGGTCACCTGGAAATAGTTTGCCGACGACTTCTCCGGCCAATTTCGGCCATAATCCCGCTTTTCCGCACGGTTTTGGACATAATTTTACATGGGTTTTTCTCACACATGGGCTTGGTGGACCACTTGGAGATGGGTTTTGAGAAGACCTAATATTGGAAGGAGTATCCTTTATGGAAATAGAGAAACATATAAAAGAGAAGACTTTTGCCTAATGTGATATAGAAAATCTTTTTCTATCTTTTTGCCTCTACTTTGTTTTCTAGGGTTTACACCATGAAGTCTTTTCTCTTTCTTCTTGTTATGAACTCCATGAATATGAGCTAGAGTTTTCTTTTGGTTATGGATTAGTTGGATTTCCAAACATGAATTTTTGTGCAATAAATTAGTTTTCTCTCATATTATCGTTTATGATTCACTATTAATATTGTTACATGATTTGAATGCTTGTTTAGTCGAGTCGCGAATCGATTGAGTTTGCTTTCATCTTTATTGCTAGATTAGGGTTTTCAATACGAAATAGTTGTTAATTCCTGATTGCAAGTAGCATAAATAAGATTATAGTTTGTAGTGATATATTCTTATGATCTTATGTGAACCATAACCTTTGTTAAATCGGATTAGTGCTTTTACACGTTCGATTGCTTTGATTAGCCTGATTTCATAGAACCTAATGCATCTAGGAACTAAACTTGATTAGTGCTTTTACACGTTAGGTTGTTCTTTTAGATAGAATTCATATTCGCATCTTTTAATGTGTTTGTTGATGACAAAAGGAGATTAGCGGGATATTCTTGCGATCAAGGTATTCTAGGGCCTTTGATAAAAGTTGAGATTAAAATATCAATTCTAGTTATTGTGTTGAAAACATGTTTGTGAATGAAAACGAAATCCATGACCAATATTTTCTCATCCTTGATTTGCGTGTTTACTTTTTATTGTCTTGCTTTTTGTTTATTTTTATTTACACAATCAGAAAATCCCCCGTGTTACTTATAAGATACCGAAACAATTTGCCAACCTAGACCTCTCTGTGGGAACGATCCTTTCTTGCCCTTGCTTCATTATATATTTTGAGTAGTAAGAAAGTGTAATTTATATTTGTGTCTTTACCGACAACCTCAAATTTTGGCGCTGTTCTTGGGAGGCAGCGTGTTGTCACTTGTTTTTGGTTTCTTTTGTTTTTAGTTTTTGTTTTATTTTTCTTATTTTCTGGGTCTTAACCTTGGTTTGAGAATTTTATTTCAGGTGCTTGTTTCTCATGGAAGGAGCATATTACATGAATGGATACGGTTTTCAACAATCTCAACAATATGACGACTACCAATTCCAGGGGTATAATCAAAACCAATTCATTGGTTATGACCAATATTCCATGGAACCTTATGGTTTTCCTCAACAACCTATGGCGGCTATGTGTGTGAACAACCACAAGGATGGGAGGATTCTTATGCTCGTGAACAAAAAGTCTCTAACTTTATAGACAAAGTTTCCAACTTTTTACAAGAGGAATTTCAAAAAGCTAAAGAGACTACAGACGAGCAACTCCAAGAACTTCGTGAAGGTATTGCTAGCTTGCGAAGAGGCATTGATCAATGCAAGGAAGATATGGATAATTCTAATGTGCATATGGTTTGTGATGAATATTTGATTGATGCTAATGTTGAAAAAGGCCAATCCTTGGGCACTTTCGTTGATAATTGTGTAGTTAACTCAACTCTTGATCGTAATAATGATCATTCACCTATTCAAAAGGATGAGTTCGAGATTAGCAACACTAAATTCAGCGAGACCAATCTTATGTTGACTATGATAGTGACGGTGATTATGATACATTGCTTGAAACAACTCATGGTGACATCCCGAGGAGTGTACAATGGAGTCTTTTTGGGATCAAGATGAAGACGAAGAGGAATATGATAAAACTTGTGTAGATTACTCGAGCATTGATCTTAATAGTGATCAAGAGCCTATTCAAAGGGTGGAGCTTGAGGATGATGCATTTTCGAGTGTTCTAAAAAAGTTTCTTATAATAAAATTTGGATCCGCAAAAGAGTATGTGCCTTACAACAAAAAGGAGTGTGTTGAGAATGAGACCGTTATGACCACTATTGTGGAAGACTCAATTGAGCTTGCAAGTGATTATAATGATGATGTTTATGTTGAAACTTTGGTTAAGGCAGAAACGGACGAAGAATGGTTGCAAGGTTTGATAGAGGACCATGATATAAAAGAGGTGACTAACTCACTTGAGTTTTTCAAGGATGAAGAGGATTCCGTGATATAAGAGATTTTGCAAGGTTTGTCTAACCCGTTGCCTATTGTTTCTTCTCCTTTACCTCTTATTGGTTTGAATGTATGTGCTTCGAGAATATTGTTGAATGACTTTGTTTCTCGTTTTCCTCCATTAGAGATACTTGATTCTCATACTATGCAGGTTTTGGAACAAGAAACAGTGGTAGTCCCCGACTTCTATAATCTTTATACACTTCCAAGTGTGGACAAGAATAAGTGTGGGGGAAACTTTTATCGGTTAATAGCTTCATTTGTGTTTTATATTACTAATATTTGTGTGAAGCTAGTGTTTGCAAAACACGTTACATGGAAGGATCCCCAACTTTTCAGATTGTTGGTATATGGACGATAACAAAAGAGTCCGTGACGACTTTAAACCAAGCGCTAAATGGGAGGCAACCCATAGGTTTTGTATCTTAAACCCTTTTATTTATTTATTTTTATAGTTTTAATATCATATTTGCATCCCCATGTTTAATTTCATTGCGTCCGGAATCTATCTTAGAAGAGAATTATGACGAATACCTTTTCGTCAGAAAAATTCAGACTGCACGTAGTTCAGTCCAGAGACCATAACTGTCAGACCGTTTATCGAAACACTGTGCCCTTTTTATACTTTGTAGAAAACACGTAGATGAACAACTTTTGTGAAATGGAGTTTTTCCAAATTCCTTACCAATTTGTACAGTTTTTGCATTTTATCTGCTGTTACGTCAGAATTCAGAATTTTCGGTTTTACACATTGAGGACAATGTGAAGTTTAAGTGTGGGGGAGTCTTTTGCATATAGAGTTTTTAGCCTTTTTGAGTCAAAATTTTCAATTTTTTTGTATATATTTGAATAATAAATTCCAACTTGTAGTTAGTTTAGAGTCACATAGTATACATGTCGCTAAGATTACATCGAGAATCTCATAATAGTGACTGAACTTAGAGATGACAGAACATGATCGGGTTTCTTAATTGTATGAGAGTTAAAGTTGGATTTAACCATGCCAAAGTGGCAAATAAGGTGCGAGACTGAATTTCGGTATTAGAGTAGTGATCCCCTATAGTGGAGACTACCCATGTTACATAATGTGAGGCACCGACCTTCAATTCTTTGTACCCGTCTAAATTTGTGCTTTTAGAGTGTGTGTCACCGCACGTAAATTCCGGGCAGAATGGTGAGCTCAGTCCAACCTCCCACCATAGAAGCACTATTTTGATCTCTTGAGTGCTATTTTTATCAATCATGATGGTGACATCGAATTGCTAACTTACATACCACTTGTAATCTTGTTCGCAAGCACCATCCACCTTATCTCTCTCTACACCAACATGTCCATAGAAACACCATCATCATCAACAAGAGGAGCATCACAAATTTGAAGGAAAGTTGAACACGTTTGAGGTTTACAAGCAACGGTATTTAAATGGGCGGTTTCGATTTAAGTAAAGCAACAAAACAAGGAGCAGAATTTTTATAAGTTGAAGACTATTGTACAAGAGTGAAAATTATCAAGGATGAGAGTTCGAGAAGTTTATGATATCAAGACATATAAGTTGTGAAGAATCAAGCGGTACAATACTTATACCATGGCCTTTGTACTTACATTTTTATTGTTTTTGTATTTTATTTTTCTCTTGTCTCAAAAAAAAAAAAAAAAAAAAAAAAAAAAAACGAAAATTAAAATTAAAAAAAATGAAAAAAAAAAAAAGAAAAAAAAAAGACAAGAGAAAATTTTTTTAGTTTTGTTTTTATTTTATTTCTACAAAAAAAAAAAAAAAAAAAAAAAGTTATATTTTGGGTTTGTATAGTTCGTTTTTAGTTTTGTATTCTTCCAATAAAGCCAAGGGAAGAAGGAATATCTATAATGAAGTTTCAAGCAACAAGGAATTAGAGAAAAAAATTACATTGTCAAGATTCTACGAAGTTCAAGAGTTATCATCAAGAGTTGAAGACCGGAGACGAAGATGAAGACACCGATGAAGACAGAAGACGTTTCTATGGATGCTGTGAGAGTGGTGCTAGCCGCACGCCGAACGGATAACGAGGTAAGTAAGCATATTCCCACCTTCGTTAAGTGGTTGATTTCCTTTCTTAGAGATCGTCAGAAAAATGGGTTTTCAAAAATGATAAAAGATGTGGATTTTTAAAATACTTCGGAGGGTTTTGCCTTCCTACCATTCAACGTGTCGCAGGATTCTCTCTTCATTCCTACCTGGACACATGTGTGACCCATAAAAAGTCATTTTATTATTGAGAGCAACTTCATAAAACCCTTTCTTGTGAGGCAGAGTCGAGACTTTCGATCACTCCGAACCCGAATTTCTTTCGATAAGGGATGGTTATATCTCTCTCAACTTTTAAGAATGAGATTATGTTCATTTATGTGTCTAACTTCTTATGACTAGTGTGCAGAATCTCTATGTCTTCTTAGCGCGTTGGATGCTATCATTACGGAGAACTAGTAAGTTGGAAATATAGGTTTTGTGGGTATATCTCTAGTAAACCCTCACGAGACTAAAACTCGTCCACTAGGGACACCTAGGGGTTCAAAGGCTTGTTATTTATGCTCAAAGTGACCGTAGCCTCGACGACACGGAGTTGTATGTATTTTTTAGAATTATTTTGTTTAATTTGCTCGAGGACTAGCAAAGTCTAAGTGTGGGGGAATCTGATAGGTGTCTAAAACACCTAATTTATATCTAGTATTTATGCTTTCTTTGCTATGTTTTCGTGTGAATTAGGTGTCTTATGATTGCTTTCGAGCTTATTAGGTGTATTGGAGTTATTGGAGCAAAAAGGAAGTGGAACTAGCTCAAATCCAGGATTTCTTCTCATCATCTTGGAGGAAACGAAAAGACGAAGCCAGCGGCGAAAGAATGAGATCATTCTGACATCGTATGAAGAAGTTGCGAGCGTTTGAAGCGTATCAGAGTTGCGGAATTTGTTATCGGAGCTGAACTGTCAGTTTCGCAGAACTGACAATTGAAAAGAATTCTTAGGTGGTCCTTATCAAAGTTCTGGGCGCCTATAGTAATTTTGGTCATTACATGCCCCTAAACTAGATCGAGTTTAAATGCCTTAATTTTAGAGAGTGAGCTATGGCATCTCCAATGTTTATCGGTGAAAGGAAGAGGTGAATTCACGGAGAGATTGAGAGATTAAGAAGGAGAAAAGAGCTCTTCCGATTTGTATTCGGATGTGATTAAAGGGGTTTCACGGATTCTGTAGAGGAGAAGAAGATTAAGAAGAAACTCCGTCTGTCAAGTGAATCTCGAGAAGGAAGTTAGGGTTTTGGAGGTCGAGTACTACGTTGAATCAAAGATGGTGATGGTTGTGGAACGAAGGTTTGAAGAGAAGAACGTGAAGGAAGATCTGTTTGGATCTGAAGAACGGAGATGGGAACAAAACCGCCATGAGATGGATGGAATGTTATTCTTTGTTGAATCGGAAGCTGGTAATGGAAGGAATTGATGGTGGATGCTAGTGATAACAATGGGTTCGTGGTTGTATAGGAATGATGAGTAATCGAGATTTCTCTGGAATTGAAACGAATTGAAGAAATGGGTGTTTGTGAAATGGGTTATACTTGGATTTACTGTTAGGGTTTGTTCTGGATCTGAAATTGAAGTCTTGAGATTCAAGATGGGAATCTGGTGGTGCAATGGGTACTTGCTTTGTGCTCGAGATTGTGTGTTGTTGCAGACAACGAATGAGGTTTAGCTCAAGGAAGGAGGGAGCTACTGAGTTTGTGCGGTTCAAGTTTGGAAATGTGCTTTTCTTTGCGAGGGATTGACAGTGGTGTTTGAATTCAGAAGGGTTTTGATGAAGCTGGTGATTGTGATGGTTTTAGCCGCTATTGAAGCACAAGGAGGATGAGAATGTGCAATGGCTCATGGTGTTGGAATATCGGGCGTTGGTAGATATGGCACTTTGTGCGGGAATGGTGGCGGGAAGGCTCAGATGGATGGTCGAGTTTGAGATGGACTCGAGAATAGTCGAAGCACTATGAAGTCGATGAGTTATGAAGTTATATGGATTTGGTTGAGTTTGGTGGGTCCGTAATTCGGACTTGGATGGAGTTGTTAGAGCTGGTGGTTGTGTTGACTTCTACCAATTGGATTTGAAGGCACTGGTGGCGTGAAGTAGAGTCGACACTAGAGGAGTTTTGGCAGAGAAGAAGTGTTGCTCATTATGGTTTATATGCCTTGGCATGTGCAGCTGAACTGAAGCAAATGACAAATGAAGAATGAATGGGTTTGAATAGATGAATGCTTAGGTTCTGGTCAATGGTCAGGCGAGTGAATTGGTTGTTCTTTGTGCTTGAGAAAGGAACTGCAGTTCCGGGGATGAGCCCGAGATGTTGGTAATGGAATGGCGAGCTACTTGTGACTTACACGAGAGAATGCTTGGTCTTTGAGTCTTTAGTGCTTTGGTCTTTGTGTCTTTGGTTGATAAGTGCCAAATAGTGCATATTTATACACCTTTTTGTTGGCATTTTACTCATCTTTTGCGCTTAGAAATCGAGATATTATCCCGTTCTGTGTTTTCTTTGTTTTCAAGAATAAATATTTGTATTAATTAATTTTGTGTTTTTAGGTAATAAATAAAGTCCGGAGAAATTGAGGAGCCAAAGAGCGAAGAAGTGGAGTCAAACATCTATGGAGCAGATAGCCAAAGCCCGCGCACAAATCAGTTGCAACCCAACAAGGAAGACTTGGGCCAGAGCTATCCATGACCCGGATCCGAGCCCGTCCTCTCCACGCCGTTGAGATCTCACTCATCCACATCCTACGGTCGCTCCAAAATTACACATCATCTTTTGATACTCCACTCAACACCAAAACACCCCAACACTTCCTCACCCGTTCGAGATCTTCCTCACCGAGATCCAACGCTCATGCAGCCTTCCTCATCGTATCTCGATGCACTTGCCTCACAGCAAAGTTCCCCATACCCCTACACCATCGAACACATCCCCATTTTCCCATTTCACCTTCTCTTTCCTCCACCGTACCACCCCTTCTTCCCCGACCAGATCCTTCACCATCACCACCTCCATCACCTCCCGACAACCACAACAGCGCAACCAAAGTACCACCTCCTAATCTCTCTCTAGCTCTTACATAGCTTCTTCCCTAGAAGCTAAGTGAGAGATAGAAAGGGTTAGGTTAGGGTTAGCGTTCTCGAGCAGAGGGAAGAAACATCAATCGAGCCGATGTGAGGCCGACAAGCAATTCGAGACGTTGAAGATTGGGTTTGATTTAATTTCTGTTTAATTTCGATTTTTGAAATGAATTAGGGTTTGGAATGATTTGAATGTATAAATAGGTGAACTGTGTAGAATAGAAACCACGCCTGGATTAGCCAGAGCAGTCATTAGGTTTTAATTTGTGTTTCATTTATTTGTTATGTGTTAATTTAAATTTCAGGTGTGATGAAACCCCTGTTCTTCATGATAAAGCATGTCTAGTTAGGTTTGATTCCTCTATGTTATAATTTGAATGATTAGTAGTTGATTGATGACACTAACAAGACGCATGATGAGTCATCTTCTTAAGAAGACAAATTTCATACTAGGGGATTGTTAGCCAAAATCATTCAATAAACATCTCATTTGAGCCTTCAAGGAAAGCTCAAGAATTAGGGCTTACGATAGATTGCTTCACATGAGTTTAAGGGTGGATTGAGCACCCCGGGTGCTTCCTATCTCATCACAATTTACTTCTCTGCATTAGTTTAGTGTCTTCATTTCAAACTCAGCCTTTTTCGGACAAAACCCAACAATTGTCACATTGCTTAGAAATTCAGCTAGAACAAGCCGTAGAATCAACTAGAGCACACCCTAGTCCTTGTGGGATCGACCCGTACTTGCCGCGTCTCCAATAGACGCCGTGCACTTGCGGTTTTACACGTAGGTCATAAATATAAACTCATACACTTTCCAGGCCTACCAAGTTTTTGGCGCCGCTGCCGGGACAGCGCGTGCCTTTGCTGATTCTTTGGCTCGCTTCATCTGTTTTCAATCATCTCTCAGTACATATCCATTTTACATTGTAGAATAACTTAGCTTGTAGAGTAACTTAGCCCTCGTATTGCATGTTTGCATTATTACATGAATTTTTGTTATTACTCGTAACCCCGTGTTTTAGTGAACTTAGTGTAACTTGTAGTATTCATAACTCTGCTCATTGCATCTCAGTAACTTTCTGTAGTAATATAGCTTTCTGGAAATGTAGCCCCGCATTGTAGTTTAACCGTGTAAAGTCCGAGAACCGAGCTTGCTTTGTGAGTTGAGGTATCTTCTTCGTGCACTTGCACTTGCTACCGTCTTCTTTGTGTTGGTGTGCTTGATGTCTTCCATTTGTCTCTTCTGTGCCATTGCCACCCAACCCAAGGGAAGGCGCAGGACTTGAGGTTAGTCCCCCTGTATGCCACTAAACCTCTCGGGTATGCTCAGTGCCATTTATGCTCAACCGTAACCTTGTGCTAAACCCTGTGTGAGACCACCTCGAGCTCTATTCTCGTTGACAAGAGGGTTAGTGTGTAACCCCGAAACCTTGTCCGAGCTCAACCCTTAGCTCGCATCATTCCATGCCTAGTGAGCCACCACACTGCAAGACCAAAGCTGGCATTTTTGTCTTGTCTTTGTGTTGAGTGACCTGAGCATCAGTGTATATGAACTGTGAGACCCGCTGCTGCTCAACCCTTGGTCTACCACCCGTGTAACCCTGCACTGCATTTTTAAGACTCACTTGTTACCAACCGAAACAGACTCACCCAAGTGCCCCGTACCTTGTGCGAGCCGTTGAGCCAAGCTACGACAACCCCTTTGCACCCAACCCCCGAGCATAACTCCGTGAGCACCAGATCAATCGACCTTACAGCCCCCTGCAGCTGGGTGTGGAGATCGAGTTTACTGAGCATCCGCTCTGTGTACCCCATTGCCTTGAGCTCCCTTGCTAGCCCCCTCAAGCCGCAAGCTTGGCTCCTTGCACTTCGGCATAACCCCGAGCATAAGCTCACTTGTGTTGTGTAAGCCGAAAGCATCCTTGTGTGTGAACAACTACTACCAACCTTGTTATATGTTGCATGCTTTGGGGTGCATTTGCAGTGAGGGAAATAATAGAAAACTTTGACTCAAATGAGTAAAAGTCTCAGTGGAGAGCCGAGTGAGTGAACTGCACGTTCACCGAGTTGAACCGTAGCCGAGTTGAGTTGACTCCTAACTCATTGAGTCAATTCTAACTCAAATGATTCACCGAGTTGAATCGATTTCATAATTTGGGCCGTGGCAAAAAACTAAAACCCAAGCCACTGGGCTAACTAATCAAACTCAAGGCCGCAACCAAACCGAGCCCATGATCGCTTGGGCTGTCCGCACACATTGCAAGCTTCGCACAATCAAGCAACCCACAATCAACCAAACTCGTGAATCGGGCTTTAATCGAGCCACAGCCCCACTAGGCTAACACAACTCGGGCTCTACACAAAGCTAGCCCACTTAACAAAAACCAAACCCCGGGCTGAGCTTTCTCACTGGCCGCTTAGGCTAAACCTATTAGGCTGGGTGTGCAACCAATCGGGCCATTTAACCAAGTAATCGAACACTTTCACTTGGCTAACTCAACCTAAGTTTTGCAAACACTTTGGGCCGCAACCACACATAATCCCAATAAACCAAATCAATCCCAATCAACCAAAATCAAATCCCAATAAACCAAAACCCAACAAAACCAAATGAAACCCAATAAACCAAACCAATCCCACCAAAACCAAAATTAGATTGTGAGTTCAATTGAGAGCTAAACCATGTCGAATTTGCATACGGGCGGGGATTCATATTATGGACCCCCACGAGACCATAGTGATTTTAGGGACTATTATGAGCCTTCTCGGGGCCCCGACCTTCAATATTCATACCCTAATCATTATAACCACATGTATCAGTCATCACAATGGGAGATGAACAATTTTATACTCCCCAACTCCTTGCTTGCAATCAATAATGGAAACGCTCATGGAGCAAAATGCTAGACTTGAATTGAATGCAATGCATGATCATCCATATAGCAATATATCCGAATTTCCCTTCTCTAGTGAACCACATATGCAACCATGTAATGATCATTCATATGAAGCATGCACGCCCACTAGTGAAAACTCTCCTTCCATTGAACAACTCCAACATGATTCTTCAAATGAACCTAATTCGGACACAAAATGAAGAATGGAAGGAATTTCATGATAAGATGCTAGTTGTCCCTAATAAAGCAAATTTTGAAAATAGTGTTTCTATGCCTACTCATGCAAATAACACCGAATATGAACCTAATCTAGAGGTAAATGAGTACACTAGAAATGCTAATAGGGAAATGCATTTTTGTTATGATGATGATGATGATGAATACGATATGTTAGAAGAGCATGTGTATGCGAGATAATATGATGGAATCTTTTGGTTCGGAGACGTTAGGCGTCTCTTACATGGAACCCTATGAATGACACTTCTTCTAACATTCATATATGTGATATGGATTAAGAGCTTGGCTTTGTGAAATTCTTCGATGAATGTGAGCATGCTTCACAACCTTGTTTGTGACTTAGGACAAGATGAATCTTCTGTTGACACTAATGTTCTTTTGGATCATGATATTATTGTTGTGTCTCGATTCCCGCCCATATCACAATATGTTGCCCGCTCGATGATTATGACTTGGTGATTGATGAATTGCTCTATCTTTGTGTGAACATGATTTACCCTCTTTTTGACTTTGGGAAAGTGTGTGATGGTACAAATGATTTTAAAAATGAAAACAACTTAGATGTACCTAACCTCTCTCCCGAGTCACAAATTGATACTCCTCCACCAAACCTAGGTGTAGTTTGTCACAAAATTGCAAAACCAACTTTTCTCAAAATGCCTAACTTAGGCCTAGAGCTTTGTGCTTCCCAAGTCCTCTTGGACTATTTTGCATCAAAGTATAACACTCTTAAGGAGCCACAAATGGAATGTGTGTATACACGCATGTAATTAGCAAAACTCATTTTGAGTTAGACCTTTTGCATGATGTACCTTTAAAATTGCAAGATTTTGTTCTCACAAACACACCCGTTCACAAGTTTAGGTTTGGGGGAAACTCATTCACATACACAGTCTTACGTGCACTCTCATATTATATTTGTAGGTCAGTTAATGTGTGTACATATAAATCTTTGGGTTGATCCTCAACTCTTTAGACTCATAGTTTATGGTGAATTTTCATTGTATATATCCAAAGAGGACTTGTTAAAATTTTTCTTTTCTTGATTCGGTTGAGTCTTCATGCATATATATTATGCTAATCCGATATGATCTCCGTTGAGAATATTGGATTCTAACCTTGACGAATGAAGCTCGTGCTTGCTCCCGCCAACATACCTAATCTCTTCCCTTTTATCTTATCAAAGATAGTTCTCGTGGTACGTGATTGTTTAAATTTTCTATCTGTGACACATTGAGGACAATGTTTGATTTAGGTTTGGGGGTGTGATTTGCATTTAGAGTTTTTAGTCTTTTATTTCATCTTTTATTTTGAAAAAAAAAAAAAAAAAAAAAAAAAAAAAAAAAAATTCAAAACTCTTTTTGTAAAAACCTTAGTTTTGTGGAGTCAGCTGTCTAATTCGAGATAACTTAAATGTTTGTAATAAATATGTTTGAACCTCTGTCTGTATCAATTATCTAATTTTCATGTAATACAACTTCTTCTCATTCTTCTGTTATTCATCTTGATTTTACATTCAACATGCATTATCTTGATTATCATGAGAGCATAAGATTTCTCACCTATAGCTGATTAATTCGTATTACGCAGTATCGAAAGCTAGTCGTTTTTTTCGGCAGACCAAATCAAGCATACCCAAAACCAATCAGATTAATTATCTCATTTCTACGAATTAAGCCCGGTTTTATCCGGACTAATTTCACTTTCGTAATGTTGTCACGTATTTGCAATGACTTAGTTCAAGAACATTAGGGTGCTTCCTTCGTGGCCATTAAAATTTTAGAACCTAAGAAAGTCAATCCACAACAAGTCAACAATGAACAATTCATAAGGTTAGCTTGTGCCAATTGCCAAAAATTAAAAGAAAATTTACAATCATCCGGACGAGCAGAGCAGTATTACACACATAAAGAGAGAGATGATGTTTCTATTAGAAAGTCGACCATGATCTAATGGATGCGGAAGAACTAACTTGGTCTTAATTTCATTTTTTATCAATTTCAATTATGCCACTTGTTAGATCGTGAAGCCCTGTAACATTCTCTTATTTGCCAACTAGCTATGTTACAAAATTATCAAATATTATATCAGGATTACTATAAATACATACGTTTATGGAACTAATAATCTCACCCATCCACATTTCTTCTTCTTTTTTGTCTTCCAATTTGCAAAAGATGGGTAGCTTCAAGGTTTTTTCTCTTGCTGTTCTTTGCGTATTAGCTTTGAATTTCTATGTGGGTTCAGCTCAACTTAAGACTAATTTCTACTCCAAATCATGCCCAAATGTGGAAAGTATTGTCAAGGAAGCCGTTGCTAAGAAATTTAAGCAAACTTTTGTTACTGCTCCCGCTACTCTACGTCTATTCTTCCACGATTGTATGGTTAATGTAAGTGAACATGGAAAATATTTGTAGTAATTAGCAATTTTTTCTTATTTTTTTCTATGAGAAATAAAGATGTTTTAACTTGCCAATTTTTCTGAATTAAAAAAATCCAGGGTTGTGATGCATCAGTGATGATACAATCCACACCAGGTAACAAGGCGGAAAAGGACCATCCTGACAATCTTTCATTGGCTGGAGATGGATTCGATACAGTAATCAAGGCAAAACAAGCTGTTGAAAAGCAGTGCAAGAACAAAGTTTCATGTGCTGACATCCTCGCCTTGGCAGCCAGAGATGTTGTTGTTCTGGTTAGTTAAAGAATTTATATGTTTTTACTTTTAATTTTGGAGATTTCTCTTGATGATATTTAAATTTTAGAATTGTATGTATATCTTGAATGTTCTATATTTTCATGCATGCAGACTGGAGGGCGATCGTACCCTGTTGAATTAGGACGAAGAGATGGATTGAAATCAACTGCATCAAGTGTCCACTTGCCAAGTCCACACCAAAACCTCAACCAGCTTAACGCCATCTTCAGTAAAGTTGGCCTAAATCAAGACGATTTGGTTGCTCTATCAGGTAACTAGCTAGCTGCATGTCGTATATGAATTACTCATCGTGATGATACAATAAGCGTAATATGTTCAAATCAATAACATCTGGACATCTTGTTGTGCTCAAATTGCTCGTAAGACAGTCTCGGAAGAAATCTTTAACTGATGGATTAGTTTGTTTTTATTTTTATCGCAGCTGCACATTCAATAGGGTTTTCTCACTGCAAGCATGTCGAGAAACGTCTATACAATTGGAATAGCAAAAACAAAGTTGACCCAACATTAAACGCCTTCTATGCAACTCAACTAAAACAACAGTGCCCTAAAAATGTTGATCCTAGAATTGCCATCAACATGGACCCAGTCACACCAAAGAAGTTCGATATTCAATACTACAAAAATCTCAAACAAGGTAAAGGTCTATTCACATCAGACCAAGTTCCTACTGCCAAAAGGTCTAGCTAATTGTTAATGACTGGTTATCACTGCTGCTAACTTTTTAACAAAGCCTGAAATGCTGCTTAATCAAGCTTGGACGTGTTGGGGTTTTGACCGGTAAACAGGGAAACATCCGTCGCATGTGATGCTTTCAACTAAGAAAAGCAAAAAGTTTGTCGTGTTTGTTTCTTATTTAAGCATTTCTCATTATTTTTCAATATAACTATTTGTTAAATATTTTCTAATTACAAAATCGACGACTACGAGGAAGAGATAATCATGGTTGTTTAGGGGCGTCTTTGATGTAAGTCAGCAACCGTTGATGTAATTGTGGCCATTGCATTGTTTGTTTTATGTTTGTATTGGTTTGTTTTACCATTAACCATTAATAACGTGGTGATTTGTCCACATTTTTGAAATATACTAGTTTGTCACCCGTAAGGCGTACGGTTTCTTTCGCTTATAAAATATTGAATTATAAGTTCAAACATTTGCAATAAGTTCGAACTCCTTAGGTCAATCTCAATGGTCAAGGATTTCTTAACTATAGCTTATTTGAAGCTTGGGTTAAATGGATCCAAGCCAACCCCACTATGGTGATGGGCATCCCTTAGCTTAATTAGGTGCCAAAACTTTTATTTACACAATTTAGATAGATATTATGTATGGGTTAAAAAAAAATTGTGAGGAAAAAAATGGAGATATCTGAGAAAAAAAAAGTGCTTTAGTAAAATAAAAGAGTCAAAATGAAAAATAAAGAGTACAATTAAAAAAATTCTCAAAGGGAAACTAAGTATCCACTAAAAATAGTAGTTTTTTCAAATTTTCCTAGCTACAATTAAACTATCGTTAAGCGAAATCGCTTACCATAGTACTTGGCCTCGCAAAAAGCAATGTATAAATTAATAAAAAACCAATGTCATTCAAGATTTACAATTAAAATGTCATGGGCTTGTAGTCCCAACATCTTCGAAAGGATAACACTTGAGCTTTATAAATTGACTAAAAGTTATGCCGCCGCTCTCCATCTTTTTGGTTTTGATATTCTTCAAGTTTCTTAAGGTAAACTTTTATATAGTTTATTACGCAATCATTAATCGCGTTTCTTCACTTCGTTAATGTACGCGTCATCGAGATCGTGACATATTTTATTTAGTATCAACTATTTATACAATCATCATCAAAGGGATTTCTCTTTCAATTACGTACTTACTTAAAAAAGAACAAATCTCAATTACAAAAAGTCATATCTTCTACCAAGAAATTTCCAAACATAAGTTCTTTTCAAGGAAGTTATAGTGTACTCATGAAATCCTACGTGTGTCTTATTTCGCCGCAACAAAAACTTTACGATATTTATTATGTATGCACGTGTATATTGGCATTATAAGATGAACCCCCAAATAATCAAGATATCAATATGTACTAAGAATGTCACTAAATTATAGGATCAACGCGGTGTATTGTAGGGTATATATATATTTCATTTCATATAGGTTTAGGAGTGAGCGTAGGTTATGGGTGTATCCATGGGGCTATGAAGATGGAACATGATGGGATGACGTATACCCTTGTGCTCTGCCCATATGTGCATGTACATAGCAAAAGCTTAGTACCTATAGTGTCAATTTATGCGTACCCGTGAATTATGCGATAAGTAATATTTTAACCTTATAGTATATAATATTAGTGAGGTTCAAGATTTTTATTTAAATTTGTATATAATTTTTTTTCTCCCTACTCGAAATTCAGAAAGATAAATAATATTTTTGTATATAGTTCTTAATTTAAACATAAATGGAGGAGAGTTGATTACTCTCCCGCCCATGTTATAAAGCGAGTTTAGAATTTTGTGATCCAATTAGATAAGAAGTTGCAATTTTTTTTTTACATTTATACCCTTATTTATGATGTATTGGATATCATACAATTTAGTTTTTGTTTATGATAAGGTAAGGATAAATTATAAAGTAAAAAATTGTGAAAACTAAGTATTTTCTTAGAATAAAAAATTTATACTTCTAAGAAAATACTACTTCTCCGCCTTAATAATAGGGACGGAGGGAGCATTCACTAAGGTGATCAAAGAAGGAAGCGTTTGGATGATTCCCATGAACTATATGGTTGTGCGTAAATCTAATGTTACTCCATGAGCGAATGGAATTGGTGTCTAATAGTCGTGAACAACCATTGTTAACACGATTTACATGGACACATATCCATGTTAAAATTGCCAACCTGCTATAAAACTTATGCCAACAATGCTATACTTATTCTAATTTGGTCTCGTACCGAGATGACTAGTGGAGTTTGACAACTACCAAAAAATAAAAAAATTCTTTTTTTTAAAACCTTATACCACGTATAATTACTATAACAATTTTATTCATCTTGCATTTTTGTGAAAGCATACACAAATCTCCAAATAGAAATGCCGGGTCTTCTTTCTCACGGTAAAAACACATCTTCACTCCCATCTTCGAAAGCTCTAAATTACTCTATAGCTAATTTAGCGGAAGTAACATAAAACCACACTCGCCTCTATTCCTCCGCCGACTACCCACTCTCATACTGACACTTAGCCAGACAAAAAACCAAACCATATTTATGGTATATAAAAAATCTAATACCCACGATATCATGCAAAACAGACAAATTTCCAACTCATTAATACCAAGTTTTTCAAAGGCCTGAACCGGTTATCTTGAACGCAGGAAATATGTACTCATACTCGTTAAGAAACATTAAAAATCCAGTTTAACATAAATCTCTTAACCCGACTTTTCACCTATATAAGGTAATACCGATCTAATTTCAAAAACCAAGAACCCATGAAAAAAAAAACCTACAAAGGAAAAAAAAAAAGATTAAGCTTTACATCTTATGGTTATACAAATTGCACGCCAAAAACAAAAGTGAAATTCATTTTCGTAGCCTCGCTCATTTTAGGAGAGGTTTTAATTACAGAACTCGAAGAGCCCGGTATTGTTATTTATTGTCACTACCTCCCCGTGTTAGGATTGGGTAATTTACGCGCCTGCTGCCTTCCTTGGATGTGTAGCTGTTTCTCGTGCTCCCTCCTAATCGAACCCCAATTCTCCATCACCCGTCACCACCATTTATTTTCGTCAGACGCTCAATTACGAGGAGAGGTATCACCAAGAACTCAAAATAAAAAAATCAAAAAATCAAGATTTACCATTTAAATCATCTTTACCGAAAAAAGAAGAAGAAACCTGTTTAACTCCATCAAAATACTAAAAAAAAAAAAAAAAAAAGAAAAAAAAAGAAAGAAGAAGACATGATTCAATCTCACCCCCGTGTGTGATTATTTCGCTTTCGCATTGCCAACAGCTCCAAAGATGCGATATCATTACTCATGACTTCTCTCATTGCCGCAACCATTTACAAAAAGAAAGATCGGATAACAAAACCCTAAACTACAAACAAAAAAACAAACAAAAAACAGGATTTAAATATTCAATCTCACCGTGTGATTATATCGCACGCCACATAGCTCTAAAAGAACCGATATCACTAATCCCGACCTCTCTCATTGCCGCACTCCATCATTGTAAATTGATTACATGCAACAAAACAATAAAAAAGAAAGATTAGATAACCCCCGGATTGCGTCAGAAGAAGGAAATAAGAAGAAAAAAAAAAACGCAATAGCAAAAGAAATCACCAATGCGCACAAATGAAATTTTGCCCCCTTCCCTAGTCCTTTTATATAGCGAGCCATCAAGCCCAACATTCCATTAGAAAAAATAATTATTTAGGAAACTAATATCAATCAATATCTTATCATTTACACTTGTCATAATTTTAGGAATAGCTACTATATTTTTGGATGGTATGCTTCAAAATAAAATAAAATTGGATACCCATATACATTGGCCGCAACATGTGTAAAATATTGAGCATATCTTACGCGTGTAGAAATGCAACCTTTCCTTTTTTCGCAATAAATATTGAGCATATCCTAGGAATATTTGGAAATATCCAAAATAAAATTGTAGATATTTTTCCCTTCCTTAATCTTCTGCTTGCATGATAAAACGTTTGGAAGTAAATTTTATATTTTACCATAAAAACCTCTAAATATAATTTTTTTTTTAATCTATCGATTTATTTTGGGCAAGATATCTAAAATATTGTTATTTTTGGTTCATTAAATGAAAAGTATAGTAAAGCTTTTTGTTTACCAATATTTTATTAATTTTATTTAATTTAGAGAGAGACATTTTTATACAAAAATATTGAGAATCTAGTCTAAGAATAGAAATTATTTTGTCTTACGTTTGTTATTTTTCTTTTGGAATGTACAATACTCCGTATTATCAATAAAAATTGCATTGAAACAAAATCGATTTTCCGTTTTTTTTCCTTCTAGGTTGATGTTTTAGAGTTTCGCTTCGTATTTTCGCCCATTTAATAATTTTGTGTTTTAACTATTTGACAGATTTTCTTAATTTTTATATGGAGGAAGAACTACACTTGATCATCAACAGTATTGATCATTTAATTTTGATGTATATTTATTTTTGCCTCAATTGTAATTGTAAAATCTTAATTAGAATTTGTTTAATTATTAGTAGCTTGGAATTGTTATTAGAATTAGTTTAATTTTTTTAGAAGTGTAATTGGACATTGGACATTATTTTTTTATTTTTGTAGTTGATTTATTTTTGTGATGTTGATCATGATGCATAATTTATTGATATTAGTTTGATCGTGAATGTCAATGATAGCATCTAATTTTGATTTTTAATTATTTTTGAAAAATTATTTGGTAATTTATAAGATTTAGTTGTTTTAGGAAATATTTTTTTTTCTTATATCGTGGCCAAAAGATATTTTCTTGGATTTTATTATCTAAAATTTTAAAAAATTACCAAAAAAAATTAAATGGTGGGGCCAGAATCAACCGTAGCTCGATTAACCACAACGCTCGAAAACTCTGCTTTTATATAGAGAATTTAGATTTTGTTTTGATTTCTTTTTTTTTTAAACCTTTTTAACTTTTTTTTTTTTGTTGATAAATCTCATAAATTTCATTCATGATAAAATAGAAATACATGAACTTTAAGAACATCAAGATCAAAAATCGACATTTAAAAGGTACTAACAAAGAGTAATTCTTGAAGAGAAGTAACGAACTACCAACAAGAATACCAAGCAATCCGAAGATTGAAAAAATGGTTTTGGAATTATAATCCAACCATTTGATAGGGTTATTTCTTCTTGAAAAAGATTCGTTCTCATAAAAATATGAGAGTAATATGGCTAAAGTCTTGAATCTTGATTACCACACTTGAACTTCCACCCAAAATCTCCAGTGAAATCACAAAGAAACACCATGAGATAGCATAAGGAGAAGACATAAACAAAAAGGAAAAAACACCCACAAAAACACCATAAAATCTCCTAAAAACAATGGAGCTTGAAACAAATATTTAAATAAATCTGACATAAACTAATAACTATCTAAGAAAACAAAGAAAAGGAAAGAAATATGCTCTGACCTAGCCCAAAATGGACTAGATATGGGCGTAAAGCTTTAATAGTGATGAGGTTTTTTCTCTTAGTTTTGAGAAGGAGCTAGAGGGAGAGAGAAACTTAAGAAAGAAAATTGTCTCTTTTTTCCCTTTTTCTAACTGATGTTTTCAGCCAATAGTGGTTGTCCATTAAGTCTTAGCTGGCCGCCTGCTTTTCTAAGGTTATTTTTCTAAAAAGATTCTATATTGGTCCTCAAAAACACAGGATGATGTTGGTATTATTTAATATAATGCCAAAATGTCTTTTTGTGTAAAAATAGAAAAGTTTAACCCATTTATATATAGGGCGGGATCGGCTCATAGCGTTACTTTCACAGACTTCTTCACAAACTGCCGCGACCAATAGATCTTGCGAGTTTAGACGACCGAGATTTAAAACAAAATTTCGGGTTTAGAGAGTGGTCCATGACCCGATTAGTTTTTCAGAAAGTCATCAACCTTTTTATTGTCTCTCTCTTCTCTTCCGATCTTCAGTTGCACGATACACTTCTATGGCAGTCACATCCATTCCATAAATTTATGTACTAATTACAATCCCATATGGGTATCGAATTTAGTCGAGATTCTCAGTAATTTTTTTTGTTTCAAGTCTCATGGATGTTAACTAGTTTCCCCATGAAATGTTCAAAAACCCATTTTTAAGTTCATATCTTTCAGCAAACTCAGATTTAAAATCTCCATATAAACCATTAAAAATCAAACATGACCAACCCATTAATTGAATGTAACGATCTTTGTACAGAGATGACAATCTTTTGATTTCATGAATTTTAGATATAAGATATTCTGATATTTTTAATTAAAAATTTGTGTTTTTTCCCTTAAAATTGAATATCCACGGTTGCTATTTTCATCATAACTTTAGGTACAGAGGGTCTTCAAAAAATTTCTCAAATATCAGTTAACATTTGATATTTTTCATGGGGACTGACAACACCAACACCGGAGTACCTCTGGTATACTAAAAAACTTGAGAAAAGGTACCCATTAAATCAAAATAGTTGTAAGTTGTTACAAAGAGAACTAATTGGACATAAAAAATATGTATTGATGAACTCCTAAGTTCTATTGATACAGTAAAGAAAGTGGAGATGAAGATAATCTGCTTGGAGGAGAGAGAGAAAATAATCAAAAGTTCATGACGACGAAATCAGGTCGTGGTTTAGTCTAAAAATCCACAGAATTATCAATTCATCGTAACCATTCGAAGTTGCAAAAATCAACGGTTCTTAAAGGTTTGTGGAGAAGTCTCAGAAAAGTAACACTCAGAGCCGATTCCGCCCCTATATATATTTAGATGTAAGTGTAGGTGCAAGATTAATATATGGTACTAACCTTTGCAGTTGTTCTTTGATTTTGTCTTAGGGTTCGTGTATTTCTTTTATTGTAATTTTTCTTTTTCAGCGTTGTAATTCATTTCTTAGTCCAGGATGTAATAGCTCTTGTAGCGTTTGTTTTTCCTTCTCAAGCTCTCGTGAAGTTTAAGTAGTATGAGGTGTTTTCTTTGAAAGCTTTTTCTTAGATTTTGTAAGTGTTATCCTATAAAGCACATTTTCTTGTCTTAGTTGTAAACTTCTATGCACTTGTTATAGCTTAACAGTCTCTAGTATGTTTTTAGTAGCACTATTAGCAGTAGTAACCTTTGTTTTCTCCGGGACTCACCACATGATGGATCAATACGGAAAAAAGAAGATAGAAAATTTCCATCCACGGCTTCACTCAAAGATATGGACGCATTTTCCACTAGCACCTTTGATGAATCGTATCGAGCACCCCTACCATCAACTACGCCTTATGTACCCCTGTCATGTCCATCAAAAGTACAACTTTTTTTTTTATGCAAAGCATTGAACGAAGGCCTTCGACCTTCGACTCCAATATCCCGCCCCCGATGCAACTCGACTTATCTTTCAAAAATCAAGAAAGATCACCGATGCACGCCTCGTCTCCATGGTTTTTCTATTTTAGATTCATGGATTATCATTCAAAATGTAACTGATGAATCTTCGAGTATCATATACCCTTGTGTAATAGCCCTATAAGTAATTTAATCAAATGCATGCTTCAAAAAAAAAAAAACTGGTACTCCTCGAGATAAGTGCGCTTAATGGAGGGGGATATCTTTAAATTAGCAGTGTAGACCTGTAAAAGAAAAAAAAAATAGAAATAATTTTATGCAAGTCAGAGAGATATTGTGTTGAAAAGTGTGTGCTTTTGAGTTTATAGGTAGAAGTGATAAGTATTGATACATGTGTATCTTCCTCTTCTAGAACTAGTGATCCTTAAGACGGATTGAGGAAAAATTGTAATTTGGGAAGGAATACTGATTTTTAGGGTATTCTTAGATAAGGAAATATTCCTAGACAATGTAATATTCTGATAAGGAAATATATTCTTAGAAAAGGAATATTTCCTGACAAGGTAATATTCTAGATAAGGAAATAGACCCTAGAAAAGGAATTATTCATAGATAAGGAAATATTCCTAAGACAATGTATTATTCCTAGATAAGGAAATATACCTAGAAAAGGAATTAGATTGCTAGAAGGTTTGGGGGAACCGTTAAAGCTATAAATAGAGATGTATAGCTCATAGCTAAGACATCTAGAGTGTGTATGTGATACATACACACCTAGACTAGAGGAGGTTTGTGACAAATTACCTAGAGAGAAGTTTGTGAGGCAATACTAATTATTGTAAAAGCAAGCTTAGCAAACAAGGTTTAAGGTTGATCCACTTCATTTAGAGAGATTGTGAGCATAACAAAGTGATAATTGTAATAGTTTTCTTGTTCATAATCTAGAAGATATATTTCTTCGATTTACTTCTTTGTGTTCTTCTTTTTAGTTTTCTTATTATTATTCCGAATTCGCCTCTATAATAATAGTCACCAAGGTGCTGAGATCAATACGTATCAAATCTAGCCTTATAAGGACTAGTCGAAGTCAACCAAATTCATCCCACATTTTTTGTTGAGAATTGTCAGTGTTTTAGGGAACATTCTAGAAAATTTAGGAATCTACTAGAGATTGTTATTTTAGGAAAACACAAGGTTTCCTAGTTTGGGACAATTTCTATATGGAGATGGGTTACCTAAATAACATTAGGATTCCTAGTTGGTTAGGGTTTCCTTTTCAAGGAGACTAATACTTGTGAATCATGTATATGAATACTATATAAGGAGGTTTATATGGTGATTCTTAGACATGGAATCCAATGGAATTCAAGAGTTTCTAGAGAGTTAGAGAATAAACAATGTAGTTCTCATGTGGAATAAACACCGTAGTTAGAGAATAAACAATGTAGTTCCAATGGAATTAAAGTCTTTACGGATTCCATCCCACATCTAGGGGTGGAATTTTAGGGGAAAGAGAGACCATTGTCTCGGTGTTTAGAGACACATCGTTGGTGTTGAAAGACTACATCGTTATGGTTTTGGGGGAGATGTGAAAGACATCGTTTAGTGAAGAGAAAATAATCTTGTTCGTTGATGGTGGAAGATCATCATAGGTAGAGATCGTTTTAGAAGAAGATCATCTCGTTATGTGAGATAAGTATTATCTCGTTCGGTTAGACATTATTCGGTAGTCTATGGAGTTTTGTGTTCGTAGAGAATTATCTTGATGTTTGTGAACAGCACCGACTGGTCATAGTTTGTTGATTGATTCATCAATCGTAGTGTGTAATTCTCCGCTTGGTGGTTCCATAATAATTATGAAGAAGTCGTGACTATTTGGTGGATGTAGGCATATTTCAAACCACGTTAAGTCTTGGGTGTTTTACTTATTTCTTCTTATGTGTGTTACATCGTTTATTTTTATTCTACGTCGATCCAAAGATTTATTGTCTTGTGGGTTAATCTATTTGGATTTTCCTAAAGTGGTGCGGTTAAGTTCTATCTCCCACAACAAGTGGTGTGGTGAGCGGGAGAGGATCAAGTTAAGTACGAATATTTCAAGTTATCAACGGGTAGCGAATTTTTTTGGTTTCAAGGATTTGATGTTTTTATATTGAAGTACCTAACGATTTGAAGTTATCAAATATTCAAGATGCATAGATTGATGTTATCAAGCATTCGGTTGAAGTATTTGATATTATCAATTTTGGGTATGAAGTGTTAAAGTGTTTGGGATGAACGGGATTATTTAAGATTGTCCACATTTATTTTGGTAGTGCTCTACATCGAAGGATTTCAAGTTTTACTTTTGAAGCGCATAACCCTATGCATTCTGTGATAGCTTTGCCATATTCGTAACCATAATTTGCTTAGTTGATTGTGCTTTTTTATTTTCGCTTCGTATGAGGCTCTTGTGGACTATTTTCTAAGACCAAGTTGGTTTTTCGTTTGGGTGTGTTTGCTTTGAAAATCACATTTTGTGAAAGCAAAGGCGTCGTGTTAAAGATACAAGCTTCTCGGTTTGTATGTTGGTAGAAGAAAATATGACAATATTAGTGTGTCAAATTCCTATGATTATTTCGAATTTACGAAGGTATTGTTCATGGTGGGTTTTTTGACAAGGGAAAAACTTGTAAAAATTGCCTCTGAACCTACATCGTAGACATATCTATAAATATATATGTACTAGGTCTTCACCCAAATTGAAATTTTGGTATTCTATATATGTTTATGAATATGTATAAATTCCTCACTCCAAATGTAATTATAGATTCAGACTTCTACATTATATAGAATTATCCATCTAACGGCCACACTGGCCTTCAATATGCCTGCAAGATTTTAGAGCTTCACTATCATTATCTTATGTACGGCTATATAAATTTTCATGCATTGATCAATCTACACTGATGGTGCAAATTATAAATATTCAGAATAAGCTACTACGCTATTTTGAATAAAAATACTACCAAGCATACTATTTAGAACATTACTTCGAGTCGCAGAACTTCCACTACCGAATTCTCGAATATGTTTCTCGGGGAGGCTACAAACGAAGTGCTAGCGCCAACATGGTCGTTTATAACCCGGTCGTAATATTAACTCCCTAAATGGAACCAACTAGCTATCCACAGCCACCGACTTCATTATCTTTGGTCCTGCCATGTCTCGCCACGACATCCCTATCCCTATCTAGCCAACTAGCTAAGGCCATGGCCACCAATTCCCTAACTAGCCACTTCGCCTCCTATTCTAGCCCCAACAAGCCATGGCCACCTTGTCTTGCTATTTGGGCCTTAATGGCTGTGCTATCTTATCTATTAGCATGGCCATGTCTTTGGCTTAGCTCTAGCCATATGGCTACGACCTCCTTGTCTTCAAAGCCTAGACTATCCATGGCCACGCCCACCTTGCCTCCCTACCTAGACTAGACATATGGCAACAACCTCCTTGCCTCCTAGTCCGCCTAGCCTAGCTAGCCAACTAGCTAGTCAAAGCCACAACCTTCTTATCTCCCCCTGACCTCCCCTGTCTCTCGCCTCGGCCTCGGCCCACTGCTACCACCTAGCCGGCCACCTTACCTCTCAAATATTGCCTCCTTGCTAGTTGTCCAACCCCTAACTAGCCATGGTTTCCTTTTCTAGCCTACCAGCCTGGCCTAGCTAGTCATGGCCCTCTTATTTCTCGGCCTACTATGCTCATGGAAACGATTACCTAGCTTCGTCCCGCTATGCCCATACTCACGATCACCTAGTTTCCCGCCAAGTTGTGTTCATGGCCAAGATCCGTCCCACCAAAGTTCGTGGGCCACAACCACGAACCAACATAGCCAAACCTCCTAGCACCCATGTCCATGATGACTCATATCTATCGCCTAGGTCGTGCTCTCGCCACGAGCTCGGCTATCTATCACCTAGGTTGTTCTCGCACTACGACTCGCTAGCTATTAACCCTGGTGCATTATGGAACTTTCGTGTATTATCATAGTTAGCTGATTACGATGTGAAAAACGGGGTCTAACAACCACACCCAATATTTCTCTTAGCAATCTGTATGGACTAACTCCAATATACTTTTAAGAGAATCAACTAGACAAATGACTCAATCTTAAGAAAAGTATATCAAAGAGTTATATTCAACCTCTTAATTCAATCCGCAATCAAACAAATAATAATTTACGAGATCGATTGAATATAAGAGAGATAACTTGAACGGTACCAAAGACCAATGTTCAAGGATCAATCAATTTAAATCAACATCCAAAGGTTGGATTTACCAATTGATCGATTCAACGTTGGTAACCTCGGATATTTCAATTATATAATAAAATATAATACGTTAAAAAATAACACGTATTACCAAGTTTTGTTAACGAGGAAACCGCAAATGCAGTAAAACCCCGGACCTAGTCCAGACAACACTTACACTTTATTAAGCCGCTACGTACACTAGCCTACTACAAACTAACTTCGGCCCGGAGTATAGTTAAACCCCAATCAATCTCACACCGATCCAAGGTACAGCTTGCGCTCTTACGTCTCTCGATCCCAAAGAGGATACTACGACTTGATTCCCTTAGCTGATCTCACCCACAACTAAGAGTTGCTACGACCTGAAAGTCAAGACTTTAATAAACAAATCGTCTCACACATAAAAGTCTATAGAATAGATAAATATGTCTCCCACTAAATACCTAGAAGTTTTGTTCCGCCTTTTGATAAATCAAGGTGAACAGGAACCAATTGATATACCGGACTTATATTCCCGAATAACAGCCTAGAAATATTAATCACCTCACAATAATCTTAATCGACTAGCGAAACAAGATATTGTGGAATCACAAACGATGAGACGAAGGTGTTTGTGACTACTTTTCTATCTTGCCTATCGGAGAAATTGATCTCAAGTCAATCTTACCATTGTACTCAAATACGATAGAAATAGCAAGATCGATCACGTAACTACAGAGAAAATAGTTGGGTCCGGCCACAATCCCAATGAAGTCTTTAAGTCTTTAACCTACAGGGTTTCGATAGAAACGTAAAGTTAAAGGAGAATCGACTCTAGCTTATACAACTACTATCACACAGGAGGTGTGGGGATTTGGTTTCCCAGTTGCTAGAGTTCTCCTTTATATAGTCTCCAAATCAAGGTTTGCAATCTAAGTTACCTTAGTAACAAAGCATTCAATATTCACCGTTAGATGAAAACTCCGATTAGATTCAAGCTAATATTTTTCAACCGTTAGATCGAACTTAGCTTGTTATACACACATGAAATGTAACTTCATTTAGGTTTGAGTAATCGCATTCTAAACATGTAAAAGTAGTTGGTTCAACATTAGTTAACCAATGGTTAGCCGTATGAGCACTTTCATATCAACCTTATTCATCTTCACCATAACTAGTTCAAATGACTTAAAAGAACTAGTTGTAGAGTTGTTCAATTGCTTAGATCTCATAGAAGTATACAAGATACAATCGAAGCAAAAAATAGCTTTTGATTCACTCAATCGATTCATGAATATTATAGCCACTTGTTTGCAAAAGATTGCATTTCTTAATTTATAAATGTCTTAGTTCACGAATAAACCGTTTTTAGAAAATAACTCACTTAAGTACGCATACCTGTACGCATACTTAAGTACCTGACCGAGCTTGTTTTCGCCTCACAAACCCAAGCAGAAATTCACGGGATGTGAACTTCCGACAAGATACGCATGTGTACGCGGACTTAGCTCCGCTTCATCCTAAACCAAAGAAAGCACGCATACTTTGTTCAAGGATTTTGACTTACACAAGTATGAATTCACATACAATGTTTATATCCAAACATGGTTATATATTCTAAACTCTCATTTCAATCATTGAAACATTCTTAGAGGATGTTATATGGTTGTTATTCACAAACTATTTTTCATCAGAGCGATTTTCAAGTTATTGAAATAATCAACGTGACTTTCGTCACTAGTAAAGATGAACTTGGTGAAAGCTTACCAACACATATTTCGAGAAATAGATAAGCGAGATAAACTCGGCTCGAAATAGCACATGTGTATAATCGAAGTCTATATAACAATACGACTTTTGTCTCAAGATAGGAGATAGAGTAGATAGACTTTTGAGTGATAGATAAGTTCAAGTCTCTACATACCTTTTTGTCGATGAAGTTCCACCAGTTCCTTGAGTAGTTCTTCGTCTTTGCATGATAAATGCCGTGGAGTCTAAAGCTCAACTACACTTACTATCCTAGTCCGAGACTTAGCTATAAGTAGACTAGAAATTAAGACTTATGGTTTTGGAAACTAAACTTGACAAACAAGCTTGAGATAGCAACGCTTGCGAGTTCGACCAAGCATTGCTCTAACACGATGTCATCTTATGGAAAACTCATTATCAGTCACACATAACCTTGAAGCTGAGTTATCTCTTCAAGCTATGTCACCTCGACAAAGTCTGGCTAGCTTAGGCTACTACTCGGTCAGGCACATTACGGAACCTGGACAAGACAAGAGATATTCATTAATTCCTATGAGAAATCAAAACACGTTACATAGGAATTATTTATGGGTATTGGTCCGGTGGTTTACATCAACGTGCGGCATGGAAATACCCCATGAATAAGAAAGTTACAAGTAGTGGCAACGGTTGGGAGCGGTTAAAGGAAGTGGCTAAGTAATGGAATGATGGTTTAAGGGTTTCCAGAAACTTCCCTAACATAATGGGCATAACCATACCATTATACCACTATCTCCATCTCTCCACTACTTACGAGGAAATAGTGAGTGTTTCTTACAACTATAAATAGACTACTTTGTCTATTCAGAAAGAGAACAAACTTATCATTCTCAAGCTCTTCTTCTTCCATAGTTCAACAACCTCACACCTAATTCAATCACCACTGATTTCCTCAGCTTTCTTTGCTTTCCCTCCCCTAAGATCAACCCATTTTCTCTCTTTATAACCGAAGCAAAATGTGAATGGCCAAACTTATTATTTGCTAGTCCTTGAGCAAATCTAATATATAAAATAAAATTCTAACTCACTAGGTGGCCCCAGTGACCGAGTTAGTCTCGGGAGGATTTACCAGAGGTGTACCCACAAAACCTTTACTCCAGACCCTAGCTATCTACGCGGAACCTTGGAAGGCACTAAAGAATCTCATTGGTTGGCATACAATCATTGACTACAGGAGAAAAGTACCTCGATGCGAAATTCCAATTCTTGCATACTTGCACTCAAGCATACTAAAATTCATATAAAGTGACGGAGCTCTACTTAGATAGTTTCTAGACATCATAAACCCGAGTCAACCAATCAAATGGATAGATTAAGAAAATGGATGTAGAAAAACGTAGATGATGTTGACTAAGATGAACCATTCCTAATGGACTGAGATACTTGGTTCGGACTAATATCAACACACTTTGGCATATAAAAGGGAACCAAAGTGGTCGATAATCCTAACTCTAGGTCAACTCAGCTGGCATATACAAGGGTACCAGTGGTCGACTTTATTATATTTATTCCGGTTGGTCTGGTGGTCTGTTTTTTGTTTGTTTTGTTTTGTAACTCAGTCACTCTATTTCACCCTAGCAAAGGTAAAAAGAAAAAAAAAAGTGATCAGGATTCTTTCGATGTTTCCATCACGAGATATGGCGAAACTACCATGTTTTTTTTTTCTAACACTGAGCTCTGTGCTTTTATGAATAGACTCTTTAGATGTTTCCATATAATCAGATTGGTTCCTCAACTCCTACAACCAAGATGCTTCCATCCACTTAGATTGGTTAGTGCCATCCTTAACAAACATAAATTTCTAGGCTCTGAAGTTTATTTATTCTAACAAAAAGGTAATAAAAAGTTTCTACCCCACCCCCAAACTTAAATCTAACATTGTCCTCAATGTTCTAAAGATGAAATTAAAAGCATGAACAAAGAGAAATTGTTACCACTTGAAGAAAAGAGTAAGGAAAGATATTACCGTGCTGCAAGATGATGAGTGCCAAATAGTGCATATTTATACACCTTTTTATTGGCATTTTACTCATCTTTTGTGCTTAGAAATCAGATATTATCCCAAATTCTGCGTTTTCTTTGTTTTCAAGAATAAATATTTGTATTAATTAATTTTGTGTTTTTAGGTAATAAATAAAGCTCGGAGAATCGAGGAGCCAAGAGCGCAAGAATTGGAGACGAGCATCTATGGAGAGCGGAGATAGCCAAAGCCCACGCGCGAATCGGTTGCAACCCAACAAGGAAGACATGGGCTAGAGCTACCCACGACCCCGATCCGAACCCGCTCATCCCGAGCCGTTAAGATCTTCACTTCGCCACATCCTACGCTCGCTCCGACTTCCTCATCATCTCTTGATGTCTCCGCTCAACACCAAAACAACTCAACTCTCCCCGAGCCGTTCGCATCTTCTCCACTAAATCCAACGCTCGCTACAACATTTCCATCATCCGTCACACCTCGCTTCACAAAAAACTACCCATAACCCTATACCCTATTCGATCACTTCATTTCTCTTCTCCATCTTCTCTTTATTCTCTGCAAATCCCTTACCCTCACCTTCTCCTCCCTTACCCGATTCGCAGACCATCATCACCACCTCCATCACCTCCGACACTAGCCGCACCACCACTCCATCTCTCGTCGTTATGATAACGCCTTCTCCATCGATTCCAAGCACCACCTCTCTAGGTCTAGGTTTTCTCTCTCTTAGCTTCTACAACCTTAGAAGCTAACTTAGAGAAAACTAGAACTAGGGTTTTTCCACAACAACCAAAGCGGGGGCCGCACAAGCGAGAGGGGATGATTCGGAGAGTATGGGTGAGAGATTTTCAATTAATTTCAATTTTTAAAGAACTAGGGTTTTGGGTATGTTTGCATGTATAAATAGAAGAACTCAGGTGTGTAGAAACTCATGCCTGGGTTATCCGAAAGTGTATCAATTAGGGTTTAATTTGTAGTTTAATTATTTATTTTGATGTTTTAATTTAGTTTGTTAGGGTTTCAATGAAACCCTAATTCAATGTTGTGTTTAAACCCCGTTGAAGTGTTCTTGAGTGCTTAATGTATCGATAACTTCAATTCTAGCATCCAATACTCTTCTCTCACAATGCATGCCAAGTATACATTGTAGTTAGGTAATACTTGTGTTGTGTATCTTTTGCCGGCTCTCAAGCTTTAGAATTAATTGCTAATTCTCTTGACTAGTTGTACTTAATTAGACAACTAGTGCTCTAGGTTAGTACCTTAGCCGTTTGTAAATGAAGAATCACTAGGAGAAACTCCTTAGATAGGTGGTAGAATTGACACACTACCCTTGACCGCCATAGGAACAAGAAGCTTCCAATGAGTTGACACATAACATGAGTTAGTGGTGGAATTGATAATCCAAAGACCCATTTATTTGCACTATTTGTATTTCATTTATTTTCACCGTCATAACATTCAATCACCAGATCGGCAAAACCATAATTGTGTTATCTTCACTGGAATTCAGTTTAGGAAGCCATTAGATCATCTTAAGCACCACAAGTCTCTCGTGGATCGACCCGTACTTGCCACGTCTCCGATGAGACGCCGTGCACTTGCGGTTTATCACAAGTAGGCCATAAAAACATACACATTTCCGTGCCTACCACAAGAATATTGAGTTACCTCCCAAGAAGTGCTAAGTTTAAAGTCTTCACCGGACAATGGAAGAGATTAGTCACCTCGAAGAATCATATTGTAGCAGAATAGGAATAATCATGGTCATCTGGATCAAAAAGTGCTAACCACAAGAAGAGGAAACCGCAATAGACCAGAAGATATCCAACACACCATTATCTATTTTTTTGTTTAAGACAACTACATCTAGTTGTGGTTCGGGTTCGTGCTCTATAAAAGGATCTAGATAAAAAGTTTTCATCGACCGGATTTCCTCAAAGGCGGTGTCCCGAAGATCGTTCTAGAGTCCTGGAAATACTCAATTAAGAACTTAGAAGCACATAACAATAACCTGAATAACTGGGGATCCTCTAAGTCAATCAGACTTGACTCACACATTTGACCACAGTAGTGGTCATTTTTAAGCAAATGTGTCGACCCTAATATCCTAAAATAATTAGGTTTAGTCTCAAAACTTAATAATTGACACATCTCAAACTTATACGTTCCCACAATTGGAATGAAGGTTTTGGTGGGAAAATAAAGTCAATTGTGGTATCATAACTGGGTTAACCACATCAACCAAAGGATGGGTTCTTAACAACCGAACTTCTTTATGGATACAACTAGGTTCGGAAAAAAGTGTATGAAGATAATCTAAATGGTTGAGGCACATATGTCAAGTCCCAAGTTAGGGACCTTTCTAAGAGTTAAAGCACATGGAGAATGATAACCACCCCCAAACTTAGAGTTTTCAGGTGTCTCTAGATAGACTAGCTACAATTTCCTAATTTCTAGATCATCGAATTTTGAAAATGGTCAATTGCTTCGTGTAAATTATACTAAGGTGATGTATCCTCACTCATATTTAAAAGCTCTACGAGTTCATCTGCTTCCTCTAAGACTAATGTTTCTAAATCGATGGACTCTAAAACAATATTCTCAGAGTAAACTCGTTCCTCTAAACCATTATCAGCTTCGTAAAAAGGAAATTCTACATCGTCTAAAAACAAGATCTCTAGTCAAATCCTCGTCCTTTTGAATAGGTGAATAATTGTTAAAATTATTAGGATCTCAACCAGAAATAATATTATTTTCTTGAAGGTCAATATTTGAAGTAGCAAATTCCTGATTACTATGCCTACATATTTCAGATTCTTCATCGACACTATCATCATCATCATTGTAATATGAAGATGGTCGAACCTTATCTAAAGTATTGCTTTCAATTCTAACCTCGTCATCTTGATTATGTAAATAGAAATCTTCCTCATTTTCAAGGGTGATTTTTGAAGCATTGTATTGGCAATTCAAAGTAATTCGAGCAATTCTTTCTTCCGTCTCTAACTCTAACCTACGTGTTGACTCAGCAAACTCACGTGTTGACTCTGTTAACTTACACGTTGACTCAAGTATCTTACGCGCCTTATCTAGAGAAGAGGAATTATAGGAATTTTGCTCGTATGACCGGTGGGCATGTGGATAGTAATTGGGCTCACCATGGTATGACCCATATCCTTCAAAAGATTGGCGTCCCCAACCACTATTCACACTATGGTCATAAAAAGAGTAATGTCCATATTGTTCAGTTGGATAATCATTGTATTGGTTGTTATAATACCAGTTTGACATCCTAACTGCACGGGAATTCTACACAAGCACAAACAAGGCTGACTCGACCACAACAAACCTACTGATTTCTAGCAAACAAAAAGCATGATGGCTCCACTTAGATTGTTTCTAGACCAGCTTCTAATCTTTCGAAAAGGAACTCGTTACAATCTGAGTAAACCTCTCTGGAATCAATCCGAGTTGAAGTAAGTTGAATAGAGACGAGGGAAGCTGCGTGGAGTTTTGATACCCAAGGCCTCACCGCATTACAAGGCGGCGTAAATACGCATTCAACTCACGTAAACCATCATGAACTTCAAGTATGCTTAAAAGAGTAACCAATATTTTTCGAACGACTTTCCTATTAAGCTCGTTACCCTATCGGTCTCGTTCTATTCCAAATTTTAAAGCTTAGGTTCGCGTTAAGTATCGTTTTCCTAAGGCGGGAAAGAAGAGAACGCTGATGAAATCCGAACCCTTATCTTGTGTGGCCTGCCTTGCCCTTTACTAGGAAATTAAAGCAGCTGTTTTCAATTCCTCAAGATATATGCAAACGAAGGAATACAATAACTCGCTAACATGGGATTCGAAAGTGTTTCGACAAACTTACCTCCCGTTCCAGACGGGGGATGAACCGTTGTAGTCGACTCGGGCCACTGACTCCGATGTCAGTGTACGAACCAGGGGCCGAGACAAGATCGTGAATCGTCGTCCTTCCTCGTGCGTTTATATTTAAACTAACCCTTCCTTAGGGTTTTAAAAATAATAATGTCCAAAAGTCCAAAAATTAAAAAGTCCAAAAAAAAAAATCACAAAAATAATTACCTAATTACAGTTTCTAAAATAAATAAATAATAATAACACTATATACAAAATTTTCTTCTTCACTCCGTTCGGATCTCTCTTTTCTTTCCTATTTTGGCTTTGCTTTTTTTTTCAGCACTTTCTCTTTTTCTTTCGCTCCACTCCAAATCAAAGCAAACAAATACCAAAACACGTAAAAAGAACAAAAATAATAATAAATAAATAAAACTAAAAACCAATCTATAAACAAGTCCGCGTCGGCGCCCAAAAATTGATGGTTATTTTCAATGATGTTGTAGTAAGAAAGGTTGTCGTTCACTCGGACTTTGTTGAAATTGATTTTAGGCTTAAATAAATAAATAAAAATAAGAAAATATATACACAAAATAGTAGCAAGATGGATAGGTACTGGGACTCGATTTCACCGCCTTTCATATACATGGGTTTTAAAAAATTAATCCTTGACATTTATAGCTCCAAACACAAGAAACATTAACTCTATTCTTTGCCAAAGTAGATTTCATAAAACATCAATTGTAAATTACAAGCATAATGTATCAAAAGAACCTAAGACTAAGCATACACTATCAAACAAGATAACAATTGATTAATAAAAATCATAAATCATTTAAAATCGGTGCAACAAGTAAATAAGGAATTAATTAAATTACCCAAGGATGAAATACAACTTACTCCGTCGCCCCGCTGATGGGTTTAGCTCCTCATCATGGAAATACGCTCAAAATATTATTATTATTGCTCAAAGGGTTTACAAATGATGAAAATGAGTGAAAATTATTAAAGCAAAGGTGATTTTCTTTTCTCTCCAAAACTCCCCCTCAAATGTGCTCTCTAGCTCTCTATTTATACACACAAATACACATTACTCAAATATATTCTTCCATAACTCCAAAATCTTCTTCTTTTTAATTAAAAATATCTTCATGAATTTTTCTTTCTCTTTATTCTCTATATTTCTTTACTAAACCCATATCTTCTTTAATTCGCAAATAAAATCCAAGATAAAATCTTCTAAGGATATCTTTCTTGTTTAATACAAGATAACTTCCTTTTCTTCACAACTGTAGCGCCCCTAAGCTTGCAGCTGACTAATCCAACAGATTAGTTAAATAAAGAGGCACTAAAAATCTAAAGCATTTACTCAAACATTCAATTAAGAAATCTGCTACAAAACTTAACCCAAAAGCTAGCCCCGCTCTGAAATATATATATACAAGAACTTCTCTCAAATGATACATATACAATAGTCATTTAGATTAAAAATAGAATATATAACAAAATAAACATAGCGTGGTTAACCAACTACGGACTCGACTCCTCGAAGCTTTGGTCAGTGCAACTCTGGTCTGTCTCTGAAACTAAAAGTGGGAATGGGTGAGCACATCATCCCTAAAAGGGATTCCCAGTAGGAATAACATTTAACTTTCAAGTAATCATTGAAATGATTTGAAAACAATTTATGTTTTCCCTAACACTAAAACACAACCAATTCACAGAAGTAAACAATCATGTATATGGAACTAACTCCTTCCAAACAATGTACTAATATGGTGATTCAGCCTCCACCTAGATAGCTAATATGGTGATTCAGCCTCCACCTAGTTAATGCATAAAAGCTCGAAAGAAAGTAGTTATAAATGAAGGAGCAGAATCCTATATACCATAGATGAAAATTCTCATTTCCAAACAATCAATGGAAATTATTATTTCCCAAACAATTCATAAAGAAGAACAAAGCATTACGATTCCTTTCCAAGCGATGGAAAGATTAAAAGAAATAACATAACTTTCGTAACTCAAAGTTAAACAATGCATGGAAAACACAACTAGACAATGCATGAATTTGATAAACATAAACTTTGGTAAAAGAAAACAACAATAATCACAGAAGAGTTAAATATAAATTCCCACCTCTTTTGATGACAAGCCACGCCTACCTCGAGATCCACGATCCACTGGTTCATCCTTTGAATCGATCGTTGTTAATATAGACTAACTCGTTAATCACACAAGAAGTCTAAGAAACTAGCTAAAATAGCTCACACAAGAATCATACAAGTCTAACTAATGGTTCTAAGCCCATTTACGACTTTACACCTTTTTATTCTCTATCTTTAGCATAGTTAAGGTTTACTAATTCAATTAGGTTGATTCTATAGTCTATTAGCTAAGTCTTACGAATATCTACAACTTTGTAGAAGGAACCAAAGGCTAATTCGGACCATAAGGGGTTTAATTCATCTAATTAAGAAAGACTAATCCTAAGCCCAAGCCCATGACCCACGGGCTTACTCCGGCCCGGCCCATCAAACCGGCACGTTAACAAAGGGTCTGGTCCATCTAAGTCAACTAACGGTCAACGTCTGGTTAGAGGTCAACCAACAGTCAACGTCCAAGGTCAGGTCAATGTCCAGGGTCAATGGTCAACGAGTCAAGACTAGTGACTCAGTGGGTCAAACCCGATTCGACTCGGTCCGATGGACTAAGTCGGCTAGAGTCGATCCCCGACTAGGCCGAATGACTCAATGCTAAAACTCTTGCACGTGCCGCGAGCCATTGCTCAGGCCAAAGAATACTAATGCACAAACATTGTGCAACACAAAAACTCTTAACTATAATTCATTTACAATCTAATCACACTTGAATAAACTTCAAATATCAATTACAACAAAGACCAAGACTACCTGCAAATGCAGCTGCAAGCACAATCTGTCTTCATTCTGTTACAATTTTAATTCACCTAGTCACAGCAACGCCAGGTCTATAACCTTTGGTTATTCAAAGGTACTATGCATCTCAACTACTCCACCCGACTACACAACATTACAACAATATAAATCAAAAGTAAACTTCACAAGTGCATTCTTAAACAGAATCCATTCTACCTGCTATTGCAGTTCCAAGCTTTTACAGCAACCCCTAACTGAAATTCTAAAATCACCACCAATTAAGACCACTTCCAACTCCATTGTCACTATTACAGCATCTCTCTGTCACAACTCAATTTCTCTTCAACCATTTATGTAACTCATACAACGATTATCAACCCCATTTACGATGCTACAAACTCCCATCTAACTATCCATCCACTTACTAGTAGCTACCACACTAACAACTTATTCATATTCTTCTCTTACAACTCAAACTGCATCTCAAAACAGCATCACCAACCAAACAATTTCATCTCCTTCAACACCACAGAATTATCACCTGCATCTCCATCTCAGCAACAACAGTACCATTATCACTTCACTTTGTTCACAACTTACATTCATTAGCCCAATTCCACAATTACATCAACTTCTACTCCTCAAACATATCATCCTCGACTAAAACTCAATACAAAAACCTAATCTACAATCTGCAATCCAGCATTCACTCCCTGTAACACTCATGTCACGTCATTCCTCCATACCATTCATTTCAGTTCCTCTCGATCAACTTCACATACAACAATAGCACAAACTTCTCCACCAACCCCAGTTTCATTCTAAATTACATAATTTTAACAATTCAAGCAATTCAACTTCAATCACTGTAATTAAGTAACGAAGAAACTCACCCAGATATTAACCTCCCCTGAACTGTTGCTTCATCAACTCCAGATGTTGTAACTTCAAATTAATCAATCCCTAGATACTCATCCTTAATCAACCTCTTCACTGATTCTCAGTAACCCCAGATTAATCTTCAATTCATCAAACCCAACCTTTAATTTCTTCTTGTTCAATACTAAATCAAACTTCAATCAACAGTTCCGCCAACAACTTCTACAGTTCACCACTTACCCAGTTCAATTAGCTTGCATTGTAATTCATTAAACAACCACCAGATATTCAATTCAGATAATCACCAACACCACCAGATTATCTCTAACTCCATATGCACTACTTCCGTTTACCAATAATTCAACCCCCAACACTTGCAATCACAAAAACACAGATAGCACCAATACATGCATCTCAGATTAACCACTACTACAACTAAACAAAACAAACTCAATCTGTGTTCTTCAATTCATCACCAAAATAACTCCAAAACATTAACAACTCAACACCCTTGATTCTTAATCCGGAAACCTCAATTACATTAACCTCAATTCCAATTTAGGAAAGAACATGAGAAACCCTAATTTCCTCTGGAATTAAAATTAAACTTCACAGAAACATCCAACTTCATAATCAATTGAAACCCAACTCCAATTACTCAATTACTCAAACAATTCCAAACAATTTAATCCTCAAATCAAAAGAACGTTAATTTACCTTTTTATATTGATTCTTCATCAAGACAGCTCCATATCATCAACACATCAACAACCCATTCAATCTTCATCCGTTATCGACTCAAAATCATCATCACCGGTTATATACGAATCTATCTTCAAATACAGAAACCCTAACTCACTAATTTCTCTAATCAACTTCCTCCTAAGTTCAATCAATAACAACACAACCATTATCACTTGATTCTTTATCAGTCCCTTCTTATCTCGATCTCAGAATCTCTCTCTCGCCTTTCAAATCACCATCAGGATCGAGCACAGGAAGAAGAAGGGGGAGAAGAAGAAGAAAGAAGAAGAAGAGAAATGAATATCTTCTCGACCTTCCGTCGATAAGATCAAGAATAATTATTAAGGCGCCCAAAAAATGGATAAGGGCATCCAGGCGGTTTAGATGCAAGTCAATTTGCCCCTCATACTAATCATGTGATAAAATCTTCGTCTAGTATCCGAATTACGCATTCGAGTAGTCCATTCCACATAACTTTTCGATACCTATCTAGCAATACTATTTTTGTAACTAGATCGATGTTAGATTAATTCCTATTAATTACCATTCGTGTTAAACTAATCGAGTTATTATTGGCTAAATGTCTCTTGATCATCGCCAGACCAGTCAAATAGCGTTGACGAGCTTGAGGGTCTTTACAACAACTTCCTGTTTATAAGGCAAGAAGATATTCTTATGTTAAAGATAATAAATCCTTTACTGTTGAAACCAAATTTCCCGCCATTTTCTATTTGTACGTGAAGAATAAAGGTAGCCCCTATCCAGAGTAGGGGTGCGAATAGCCATGGGGGTACGTCCAAAATGTGGGTGCCTTTAGTACTTTTCTCCTGGGTTCCAAACAGCACTTTTTGATCAACTTTTTCCACACAACTGTATTTCTCCAAAAACACCTACACAAACATTAAAAACCAAAATAAGTACAAAATCAAGCACTAACAATAGAGACATTGAGGACAATTCGGGTACAAAATGTGTCTATCACACCTCTAGGGGTGGAATTTTAGGGAAAGATAGAGACCATTCTCTCGGTGTTTAGAGGCACATCGTTGGTGTTGAAAGAGTACATCATTATGGTTTTGGGTAGATATTGAAGACATTGTTTAGTGAAGAGAAGATCATCTTGTTTGTTGATGGTGGAAGATCATCGTAGGTAGAGATCGTTTATAAGAAAATCATCTCTTTATGTGAGACAAGTATTATCTTGTTTGGTTAGACATTATTCAGTAGTTTATGGAGCGTTGTGTTCGTAGAGAATTATTTTGGTGTTTATGAACAACACCCTGCTGGTCATAGTTTGTTGATTGATTCATCAATCGTTAAGTGTGTAATTCTCTGTTTGGTGGTTCCGTAATAATTATGAAGAAGTCGTAACTGTTTGGGGGATGTAGGCATATTGTCGAACCACGTAAAGTCTTATGTTCTTTACTTATTGCTTCTTATGTGTGTTTGCATCGTTTATCTTTCATTCTACGTCGATCCAAATAATTAGTGTCTTGTGGGTTAATATATTTGGATTTTCCTAACAAGTGGTGCAGTTAAGTTCTATCTTCCGAAACACTTTTATGATACTTGGGTTAAGATTATGTACCTGAACCGGTTACCAAATCGATTTCGTTTCATCTTTGAGTTTGGATATGTGCATGACCTACTTGTCATCCAAGCTCATTTTATCCTGAAGATACAATGTGTATTGCCTCTTTATTCTTTTTTTCATTGAAGATCTTGACAAACTGGGTTTACTAATATTTAAAGAACTTATTATTCAATCTAGAAGCCTAATTATTTGTTTTGTCTTGATTAGGCTAGAATATACTTGGCCGAAGAATCGTTGGGCCTCCCATCTTATGTAGCAAACTACATGGTACGAACATCACCGCTCTTAATCCTCAACCTGTTTAAGGGTTAAGAAAATATAAAGTAACCCTAGCCGCCTCCATTGGTTGCTGAAATATTTACAAATATGCTCCAGACTGTGTTGTTATTTTGAGAAATGTCGGATTCACTCGCATGCTAAGCAAGACTTTGTACCAAGTTCTGGATTTGTGGTGCCGGTAAGTTCTGAATATAGTGTGCTTGCGATTGTGGCAAGGATTTTTGCTAGCAACACGACAATGTTATAACACTCGTTGTTGGGGAAAGCTGGCTTGTTGCTTGTGTTGAGTATGACTTGAACCAACAATGGGTGTTGGGTTCGAGGATGAGATGGTACTTTGTGTTTGATGTGTTACAAGGCGAGATTTTGTACTTGATATGAGAGAACGGCTTAAGTGCTCTCATGTAAGGTGAGGATCTAGGTGCATGCATGATGCAAGATTAAGTCGTAAGGGACCTGAGCAATCTTCGTCTGAAATATCTACTAGTATGACTTTTAATCTCGTGGTAGGTTATTCTTTCCCCGACAACGGCGCAAGAGATGCAAAGACCAAAAATGTTACTACAATACTCCTTGATATAGGTGCTTGATTGATGATCAAACTTCTATACTACAACTACTTTGATGACGTTAGCTTTTAATCACTTTTAGTTATCCAATGGTTGCAGTAGGAATCAAGGTGGAAGTTACCCGGAAGGACACTCGATGTCTTCTGACATATATTTATAAGATTCACAAGCAATACTATATCACTTTAAAAACAAACAAGTTTACTAAGATTATGATTGTAAGGACATATCTACTAATATTGAGTACGTACTTCTTGCGTAAATCCTATTATAAAGATAAACAATATAATGTGAAAAAGGAAAAACACAAGACACCGTGGTTTTGTTAACGAGGAAGTCGCAACTTCGAATAACCTTAAACCTTGTCCATTTGAACACCAAACCGTATTAAGTTGCTACGCACACTAGCCTACTATCGAGACCTTAAATTGGAATGTAGTTGAGACCAATCGACCCTCCAAGCGATTCAGTTACAGTCGCGCAATTGGTTCCCTTAGTTGATGCCCTTTACTAACTAAAATTTGCTTCAACCTCGGTGAAGACTTTTGATACCAATCTTCCTCTAACAAATAAGCCTATTTGATTTCCATTTAGATCAAAGATCAAGGCTTATGAATCTGTTTGCAATAGACAAATCTAGCAAACCTCATAATCTGGAACACTTACACTCATTTAGATGAGAAGCATGAATCTTTTACCACCTCTCAAGAACAATCTTCAACTTATCAATTAAGAATAGTTTTTAGATATTTATCTTGAGGAATCACAAAGTCTGAGACGAAGAAAACTTTGCGATTTCCATTTATCTTGTCTGAAAGAGATTATGAGAACCTCGATAACATAAAAGCTAGATCAGGATACACGAACTGTCAAGGTAAAGATAGTCAGACCTGGCTTCACGAATCCCCAAAGCGAAGTCTTTCAGTCGTAAATCTAATTATGTTTCTCACATGAAACCTAGGTTCATAGAGGACGACTCTAGCAATCAAATAGGACACAAAGTGTCAGGGATTGAATTTCTCAGTTGAATGAGCATCCCTATTTATAGTTCTTCAAGACTGAGAGTGCTTAAAATTCAAGTTTAGATAACTTGAGAATCAAGCAAACACTTTCTCTGTTTAGAGGCTAGTTTGGTATTGCTGTGAATTTTAGAAAAGCGCTTTTCTGTTGTGTTGTGCTGTGCGTTGCTGTGTTGTGCTGTGAAAATAAATCTGCATGACGTTTGGTAAACTATAATTTAAAAAGCACTGTGCAATTAACAAACTCGTAAATTCTGTTTGGTAAACCGGTATTTAAAAGTCTTTGGTGGTGTAGTTAATGACGAAAATAGACATATTTCAAAAATTAGTTTTAATACAATTTATTATAATAAATTATATTTCTAATTTTAATATATTTAATAAAATATAAGTAATATTTTTTTTTATTTTTTAATTTTTTTTATTATTTAATTAAAAATTTCTCTGATTGTGGTTTGCTATGAAAATATTATTATTTTAAAAAAAAAAAATTTCAAAAAAAAATTTATTAAATTTATTATTTTTTTCATTTTTCATTTTAATATTTATTAATTTTTTTATTATTTTATATAATAATTTTAATTATTATTGTATTTATTATTTAAATAAAAAATAAAAAAAATAGAGAAATAAAATAAAATAATAATTATAATGTCAAATGTACAATATTTGAGGGTAAAACTTGTCTTTATAATAAATTAACAAGGTTAAAATAGAGAATCGCTTAAATCAATTATGTGGGTCCACAAAAAAAAGCCCGCTTTTAAAAGCTAGTCTTTGAGTAGCTTTTAAAAGCAGGCCTAAAATGAAAGTGCTTCTATCCAAAAGCACTTTGAAATTTTTTTACCAAACACAATTTTTGGTAAAAGTTTGTTACAAAGTGCTTTTGGTTGAAAAAACCAATCCCAAACGGGGCTTAGATGAAACTCTAGTTAGGGTTTCAAGTAAATATGTGAGAAACTAGTCTTGAAAATACAATATAAGAATACACACTAATGTTCTTCATGAGAACCGTGTATAATGACCATTCTGCTTTGGAAAATATGCCTTTCGAACTATAAGTAAATTGATGTTCATTCAAACACTTAAGAGTTTAATCATGATGCACACACATAAGCGTTTTAGTGATCAATGAAGTCTTAGAAGTGTTTAAGAAAGTCATAACAATGCTTAACATAATTAAAAAATAAGTCTTTGAGCATCTACTAAATTCTATTGAGACCGTTGGTGAAATGGTTCGTGAACCGTAAGGATAAAGTTCACAAGTTAGGGTGCTAAGGTTTGTGAACCGGGTCGCCAACCCTACTCGACTCGAGAACTTAGATCTACACTGTTCGCGAACTGGGTTCGCCAACCGTACTCGGTATGTGAACTCAGATGGACACAGTTCGTGGGGTTTGCCAACCTTAAACCTTTTATACAAACACCAAAAATTCAGTTCACCACAGTTCGTGAATTGTTCCCAACTGAACTTGTGGTTCGAGAACTAGTTCGCCAACCTTCTCTGTGTTTCTGAAACTCAGATACCTATGGTTTGCAAACTGGGTTGCCAACCTACCCTGAGCAGAAATATTAGAAGTTCTAAATTTCTCTCTTATGATGTTTGAAACATTCACAAATGATAAAAATCTATTGTACGGGTGCCTTTCAATTGATCCACAAATTAATTCTCGAATAATTAATTGTTTTGAACTAATATTGTTAAGTACCTTTGAATATCTATGCTTGAATCATATTTCGAGATTTTTAACAAGACAAGCTTGACTTGAAATTTCTTCTTTGTAAATCTACTAGAAGTCATACTACATAGTCTCATGATAGAATGGTAAGATAGTTAGTACAATAGAATAGTTCAGTTTTCACATACCTGATAAAAGAAGTTCTCTAAATGTCTTCCGATCTTCAGTCTTCGAGGGTGATGTCTGATATTAAACTATCAAATTTTAACCTGGTCCGAGTCTTGACTTAGTAGACCAGAAAGATATAGTTTTGATCATTCATTAACAACAAGCTTGAGATAGCAAAACTTGTGAGTTCAACCGAGCATTGCTCTAACATAAAGGAACAATTGATTATAAGGCTATCCCGATGTATTAAAAGGATATAGTGATTTTAACTGGAATAATGTAGAATCCAAATCCAAATCTACTAGTGAAAGGATATTTACAATAGGGGGTGTTGTTGTGCCTTGGAGTTCCAAGAATCAAACCTGTATTTCTGATTCAACAATGTTTTCAGAATTGATAGCCCCTACGGATGCATGTAAGGAGGCAGAAACACATGATTTATATGGGATGATATCAGCTCTACTAAGGGCTGATACCAGTCCATATAGGACAAAAAAATCCTAGCGATCCTTACCATTGGATCGATGGACTGGTATCAGCCCCTAGTAGAGCTGGTATCAGCCCTGTAGGATTCAAATATCGCACAACATATTCTCTTAGCGTGCGAGATTCAATTATTTTCTTAACTCGCGAGAGTGTCTCGAGAGAAGGTAGCAAGACTCGAGAGAGTGTCTCGAGAGAAGGTAGCAAGACTCGAGAGAATGTCTCGAGGGAAGGTAGCAAGACTCGAGAGAGTGTCTCGCGAGAAGGTAGCAAGAGCCTGCGAAATTATCAAAGAGCTCGCGAGAATATGAGCTGTATGTGAGTTGTCATCCACTATGTAAACACCTATATAAAGAGGAGAGCAGGAGAGAGAAAGGGGGAATAATTTTGGGAGGACACTTTTAGGAGGAGAGAGATATTTTTAGAGAGAGATTTATTTTCTTTATCATCTACTTCCCCAAATAATTAGATCTAGAGCTCTACAAATTATCCATTAATGGAGATTGTAAATGTAATTCTTATGTAACCTCAACAATCATAGTGAGATCCGTGGATGTAGATCACATTGATCGAACCACGTAAAAAATCTTATGTGTCTATTTAAATTTCTAGCACTTATATTTGAAATTTAGGTGATTAATATGATTTAGATCTACAAAATATAGTGAGGGGTGTAGTGTGGGAAATCCCGCAACTACATATGCGCTAGAAACAGGGATTGAAGAAAAGGATTTATTTTACCTTCTACTTGTTGGTTCGAAAATTCAGTCAAGCAAAGATCGGTGATGGATTTCTCCGGATCCTAGAATTTAAAGGACGAAAAGGGAAGTCGGTGATAAGAGATAATCTATTCAACAACAGATGATTTGAGATTCAAAAGAGGGACAATTACGAAGGAAATGCAACCACAGAGAAATTAATCGGATTTACTCAACGATTAACCCTTTCATTTGATGATTATATTATTAACTATTTAGATTCAAGATTTTTAAACCAAAATTCTGAGAGAAGCATTTCAGAAAAACAGATCTTGTTTTCAATAAATTACTGATTCTTCTACCAAAAGTCTGATTAACAAATTTAATTATTAATTTCTAATGGAGAAATGTTTTCCTAATGTAAATCCATATGAGACTTTTGAAAAAATTTATGTGTCAAAGTTTGGGATATCAGTTTGGAGAATCCTTCCCATGAACAAAATATGGCGGTTTTACTCTTTCGAAAGGCAGAAATTATATAAAGTTCTCTAGATTGATACTGACTTAATCGGTTGTTTGCAGCGAAGAACAACTTTTGAATGTACCAGAAAATGGAAGCTCATGAAGAAATAGCTTATTGGGAATGGTAGCGAGTTTCCCTCTTGAATGACGAGAAAGCAAGACAACGAAGTGTTACCTTGTAAACAATCGTTCTGATTTCGCAAAGTAAGCTGCGAATCCACGGCCTGACAAGACGAGATCAGAGATCATTGCCATTTGCGAAGAAAGAAGGAATTTCTCAGAGTATTAATGATAGTTCCAGCGAAAGTTAGTTAAAGAAAAAGAGAGACGACGTCTACTTCAATGATTCCAAATAAGACAAACAAAGACAAATGAAAATAAAGGCAGGTGCATGAACTTTCATCAACAATGATCGATTGCTTGCAACGATGATTGGTTGATCCCCTCTACGGGCATAAGCTTATAAGTTGAAAGAGTAAATCAGATGGAGGCGAGGAGATGCAGCTACTATCAGCCAACGGCGTGAAGGGAAACCCAACTAAGAAGAAAAGAGTAGCAAGTTAGATAATCGCGTAGAGCGAGAAAATATAGACGAGGCCAACAACTTACGTGCAAATTCATTCTCGGCGAAGACAAAGAATATTCACAAAGAAGAAAGTTAATCATCCACTTGCCGAAACATTATTACGTTACTCATTTACTCCCGGAATATCTACCATTGCGGCGAAGAAGATCATTTCAGACTCGTCAACTATTCTACATACGCGAAGATAAAGCTCCTCCCTGCGAAGACAACTTCTGTTCTTGAAGTCTGCACATCTCATCGGCAAGCAGCGAAGAAGAAGTAGAATGGACTTTCCTTTAAGATTTGAGGCACTCACATGGGTTAAGACTCAACAGGCGAAGGTGAAATCCCACTTCGAAGAAGGTTGGAGGCGTCAGAAGATGAGAAAACATAGTTATCAACAGAACTTATTTTATCAAAGAGGAAGAAGTATAGTTAAAGTATAGTTTCTTGATATTGTTCCTGAGAAGATAAAGCTGCGAACAACATACCTGAGGAGTTAATTAAAGAATAGTGAGTAGAGCCGCAACAACCACAAGTCATGAGCCAGGATAACATACAAAGGATGAATTCAGGATCAGCAGGACATAAACAAAATCTTGATTCAATTCATTTATCAGCAAAAACGTACAATGTAAAGTAAAAAACATAAACAGACGAAGGTTAATCTTGCGAAAACTTCAAATATCAAAGAGGAAATAGCAGACGAAGGAAATATCATGCTATATGAATGCCAACGTTACCCATGCGTATGCTGTTGAGGGCGGAAATAAACACCAGTCAAACTTCTAATGCTTTATTCTCCAAAGACGAGCAGATTGAGAAGAAACACCAATCAACAATTCATCTATGAGACAAGCCAAAGGTGACAAAGATGGTAGCTACAGCAGGTTACGAGCTTTCATTAAATCCAGGGAGGATTCTAGATAAACAGGATCAGTTGGTCATATGGACAGTCAATGAAGTAAACCAGCTCAAGACTCAGCAAGTCGGGTCACAGAAGCCCTAGGGGAGAAAAATCAATAAAGGAAAGAAGAAAACGCAACAAACGTAGATGAAGCGTACTAAGCCAAACCAAACCATGCAAAGCAGTCTTCATCAGTATTTCGCAGAGTCTCATGCAAGAAAGGTTCTCAAAAAGACAAGGACAAGTACTCTACTTTATTCTTCAACACCATAGACGAAGAGGAGAACCATCTCATCACCCACCATCTATCTGCGGGATTTAAATACATCATCTCGCACAAAGAAGTCTTGCCAATCAGTGAATGAACAACATATCAAAAGGGAATGTTCTTAGCTTTGATCTCATAGAATTGTAGCTTAATTTGCAAGTACATCAACACACTTGAAATAATAGTTTTCATAATCAATTGCTAACTTGAAACATGAGTCCCAGGTACATATAATCGTCTCAAGGAATATAACTTGCAAACGAAAGATGAAACAGGACAGCAATGAGTGCATCTCGCAAAGAGATAAACCAGCTGGAACGTTAGCAAAGAGACAAACCCAATGGAAGTCAATGACAGGAGCCAGTAAATCACGGATGATCAAAGCTCCAACAATATCAACTTGACAGCAGTAGTTCGCAACAACAACATGAAGATATTTGCTACGGAATCATAAAGAAACACAACAGCTCAATGAACCATGATTCCGAAATTTCGATAGAGCATCACATACCAAATACTAGCATTAATGAAGGAAAGCTTAAAAAATCCAATAATCAAACTACAAGCAGTAAGGGAGTCTCAGTACACTCAGTTAAGAAAGGATTCAAAACACACCAGTTGGAGGGATGAAGACGAAGAAAATAACATACTGTGAGGGATATGCAAAAAGCGATTACAAGAGAATAACTTGCAAAAAGCTTACGTTACTTTCACAAAACAGCAGCCAGCAGAGATGGTTGTCTGCGAAGTCAACAAGCTTGAGGTCGCACGGTCGAATCCCAACTATCGCAGACTTTTTGTATGTTTCTACTCTAAATGCTAGACCAAAGATCACATTAAATGAACAATGTGATCACATTATTTCGCAAAAATAGAAACTAGTACGGATGGTCGCAGAGTACGGATAAGAAATTCAAGATCGCGGGTTCGAATCCTCGCTAAGCATATTTTTCCTATCTACTCATTTTTCAACTTCAAGGGGCGAAGAAATGGAGCAATATATCGAACTATACCTTTCTTTTGCAAACAACAAGTAGCCCAAATGGTCGAGAAGGAGTATGCAAACTAGAAGACTTGGGTTCGAATCTCCCTCCTCGTAGAATTTTTTTTTTTTTTTTTGAGAAAAAGAAGAAAGTTGATGATTATCTCGCAAATTATTTTCGCAAGAAAGGGTTAGAACAGTCGGTGTGGTGCGAGAATATGCAAGAAGATGATAGCTTCACAAGCAAATCATATACTTCGCAAGAGACAACAACAACAGCAAATCGCAAATGATATGATATTATGAGAATGAATGAAAGAAGTGACAGAAATGAAGAAATGAATGAAAGAATGAAGACATGCGATAATTTCGCAAAGATAATGAGAAGAGATAATCAAAAATGAATGATTGAATGAATTGACAAAAATGAATGAGTAAATGAATGGGACGAACCTTTATGGCGTACACCCTAGTTCGCGAATTATATTTCGTAAGAGGCAAATGTAAGACCTAAAGTGCGTCATATAAGGGGGTATCTCTTAACATGGCTCGGTGGAAGGTTACACCGCTCACCGAAACTGGGTCATGCGGATTTGGGGCCCATGAAAGCCTATCCGGAAGAGGTACCTTGGATTCTCAACTATATATATAAGGTTATACCGGTTGGGCGACCGAGGTCTCTTCCTAGGAGTCGGTGTATGCTCAAGGCGCCGAGGTACACGGTTGAGCCAGAGTGCCTGGGATGGATGAACCTACCCTGGCCATTCTTGGCAAGTCTTGGCATATGTTGCACTCGCCCGAAGAAAACTCCACTTAGGGTGCAGTCTCGTAACCATAAACCCTATAGGTATAAGGGATAAGAGGCTGCGAAAACAACTCGGTTGTTGTTAAGACCGGATGGGAGGAGCTAGTCTTGTATGGCCGATGTTTCGCCTCCTTGAAGGGGCAACCGGGAGATGATAAGGGCGCGCTCTCCATTAGGGGAGTGTCAAAACAGACGCAAATGTCATGAGGCTTTGTTTTCGCAAGGAGACTTAGGCTTGTCATATTTGTGCAATGATCCTGAAGAGGCAATAATACTAACGCGAGGGTAAGACGAGATCAATGGGTCTTTACACGAAAGTGTACGGACGTCTGCGATTTCGTCGCAAGACAGCAATGTCATGGGGCTCCATGTTCGCAAGGATATTTAGGCCTGTCATATTGTCGCAAACAAAACATCCTGCAGAGGCAAAAATACTTGAAAAATGATAAGGCAAGATCAATGGGTCTTTACATGCAAGTGTAAAGACGTCCTGCGATTTTGTCGCGATGAAAGGTGGCAGGGGAGGACCTCTAATTAGGGAGGTCTAACTTGGAAGTCCACACAAAAATGATAAGGCAAGGTCAATGGGTCATTGCATGAAAATGTAAAGACGTCCTGCGATCTTGTCGCAATGATAAAATTCAACATAAAGCAATGAAGAGATTATACTATCGCATGAGCACAACGCAGGAGATAGAGGAAAGATAAGAATGAAGAAATAACTCACTCATTCAACACTTTTTCAACGATTCTACCTTCGTAGATAAAGAACAGAGGCAACAATGGATTACCGAAAAAACATTTTATGTTCTTTATTTTCTCGGCAATGTTCTTTATTTTCTCGGCAAGAATCATTTCCAAGGAAGATGTTTACCAATGAACAACAAGAATCCTCACCAAAATGGAATAATGACTTCGCATGAACAGAGGCAATACTTCTTATACTTCAAGGATTAATATTTCTTAAAGTTTCAGAACTTCGCGAAAGAATAGAGCATAGCATGGGGAAAGAACATGGAGCGAGAGTTTCGCATGATGGATTCGCAATACTTCTTATATTTAGAGGATTAAGTACTTCTTATACTTCTCAAAGGATACTTCATACTTCTTATATATTTCGAGGATTGAGTACTTCTTATGCTTCTTCAAGGATACTTCATACTTATACTTCAAGAGATAATACTTCTTATTCACTTCGCAAAGCTTCGAACTTCGCAAAAAGAATAGAGGCAAATGTACGTACTTTTCAAAGTCCAAGTATTCTTCCGCTCGTTCCTTCATCAACAAAGATCAAAGATTACTACAACAACAGATTTTTCCTTAAAGATCGCTCTTCAAGCAATATTCAAGGAAAAAGAGGCAAGATATAGGATTCAAATATCGCACAACATATTCTCTTAGCGTGCGAGATTCAATTATTTCCTTAACTCGCGAGAGTGTCTCGAGAGAAGGTAGCAAGGCTCGAGAGAGTGTCTCGAGAGAAGGTAACAAGACTCGGGAGAATGTCTCGAGAGAAGGTAGCAAGGCTCGAGAGAGTGTCTCGAGAGAAGGTAACAAGACTCGAGAGAGTGTCTCGAGAGAAGGTAGCAAGACTCGAGAGAGTGTCTCGAGAGAAGGTAGCAAGACTCGCGAGAGTGTCTCGAGAGAAGGTAGCAAGACTCGAGAGAGTGTCTCGCGAGAAGGTAGCAAGAGCCTGTGAAATTATCAAAGAGCTCGCGAGAATATGAGCTGTATGTGAGTTGTCATCCACTATGTAAACACCTATATAAAGAGGAGAGCAGGAGAGAGAAAGGGGGAATAATTTTGGGAGGACACTTTTAGGAGGAGAGAGATATTTTTTAGAGAGATTTATTTTCTTTATCATCTACTTCCCCAAATAATTAGATCTAGAGCTCTACAAATTATCCATTAATGGAGATTGTAAATGTAATTCTTATGTAACCTCAACAATCATAGTGAGATCCGTGGATGTAGATCACATTGATCGAACCACGTAAAAAATCTTATGTGTCTATTTAAATTTCTAGCACTTATATTTGAAATTTAGGTGATTAATATGATTTAGATCTACAAAATATAGTGAGGGGTGTAGTGTGGGAAATCCCGCAACTACAAGCCCATATAATCATGCTTAGGCTGGCTCTAATGGTATGCCAAGATTCAAGATTATCACAGATCTACGTCACCAAAATACAACGCCCGGCGCAATGGGGATCCAAGATTCCTGAGTCGATACGCGTTTGACCCTACGCGCACGCCTTTTCTAACTGCGTATCATAGGAAAACTCAAATGCGATGTTCCTAACACCGTATTGACCGTGTTGACCGGTCAATACGCGGTTTCAAAGCGCGTGTCGTAGAGAACCCTAAATCATCCAGACGCCGCACTCCTTATTCTCTTTTTAAAATACGCGGTTTGAATCGGCGTGGCACGCCGTTAGGAACGGCGTTTTCCGTAGAATATTCGCTGGTACGCATTTAGGAACGGCGTATGATGCTTTTTTGATACGCAGTTTCAAAGCGCGTGCCTGGGTTACTTCCATCTTGGATCCAAGCAAAACGAAGCACTCTCTGGGAATCAAACAAACAATAGCTAAAAGAACGACACTTCAACAGTGGGAATCTTGAATGTTGGATCCCATTAGAGCCAGCCTTATAAACTAAAAACAGTCCACAGTCCACTCAACCAAACTTTTGGTGATTAGTCCTCTTCCGTCTCCACCAAAACCGAACCTGGTTTACCTAGCTATCCTAGATTGAGAATCTTTAAAGGTACTTTATTGGCTTGTGATTGGCTTGTGACATCGTACTAGTCCCACCATACACCGACAGACGGGCTAATTCCTAGAGATTATCCATGAAAGGAAAATCCTACATATCCTCCATCTGTGGATGGTCTAGAGAACTAGAAGACTGTGGATACTTTTAGCCTAGGACCTGTTGTGGTGGTATCTTTCCGATCTCCGCTCTTGAAATGTTTCTTCGGCCATCAGTAGACGCTGTTCCATGCTTGCAACTTATATTGCATCCCGGCAGTACTCAACCACAACCAGACAACAAAACCAAAGCATACAGTACATCAGGGTAAATTCGTTCTGACCTTACGGCAAATTGACTCATAGTCATAAGATTAGGAAGTAACAGATGGTACATGTGCGGTGGGCAATAAATAACCTCATTTGATTGGGGGCCGGACATTTTAATTGGGGGCCAAGCACTAGAGGACAAAAAAGGTCACCCAATCCTAATTTGGGTCACCCCTTATAAAAATATTTTCTAAATGGCTAAAATGCCCACACGAGTGATTAGTATTAAGATTTAATGAAGTTGATTAGTGTGATAATTTTGTTTAGATAAAAATCGGTTTTGGGATTAAAATTTGGGGAAATTTTAGTTTTGGGTTTTTTTTTTTTTTTGAGAAGAAGAAGAGTAGTTTTGAGAGGAAAAAACTAGGGTTTTTATAAATGAGTGATTCAAGTGAAGGGAATGAGGTTGGTGAAGGTTCAAACAATAACCATGATTGTGTTGATGGTGAGATTTTCTCTAATAAACCTATGGATTGGATGTTTGATGAAGAGATGTTAATGGAGGAAGCCATGAATAATGGTGGAAATGAAGATCCTCTCAAGCTCAAAATGAAGGAACCAATCCTTAAAATGAAGAACCCTGGAGCTCAAAACAATCGGATAAACTTCATATACTCTTCAAATTGTCCGAATGGTGCTCCAGTGGTCGATTCATGGTCACTATGGAACTACTCGAGAGTGAGGGTCGTTATAGTCGGGTGTTGTATACGCCAACGACCCTAAAGAGTCGTCATCTTGTTGACACACATGGCGACGACTCTAACTCCGCAACTTTTAATGGTGATGAAAAATCGTCAAGGTGGTGTGTTAAACCATGACGATTGTTTATATTGTTCACCTAAGTCGTTAGTTGATTCGTTTAATACCAGACGACTCTCGAATCCAAACTCTCGTATAAAAAGGCCATTTTTTGTGTGTTTGAGTCGTCATAGGGATATTCGATATACTTACGACCCTAACCAACCATTTATAATGTTCACCTGAGTCGTTAACCAATAACAAAGGGTCGTCAAAGCATGGGTCGTCATTTTCAACCTAATACGGTAACGACTCTATTTTAGGGCAAAAAATGTTGAAGTAGCGAGAATTAGGTCGTCATCTTCATCCTAATACACTAACGATTTTTCATAGAATCACTTTCTCAAATGAAAAGTCGTTAGGGGTTTTCATTTCGATACTAACGACTCTTACACCTTGAAATTTCGATACTAACGAATACAAGGTGGGTTTAAGTTCATATACCTTCTAATTTGAGCCATAGCTTTCTTGGGTTTTGATTTTTGACGATTACGCGATGAATCGGTTGAAGAAAAAAATTTCTTCAAAATAGTCGTTAATGGTGGTGGTGGAGAAGAGAACTAGGAGGAGAGCAAGATGAAGAAGAGAAGCCTAATTAAGGTTTCTAATTAAGGTTAACCGATTTTTAATGTTTAGTTTTAGGTAAGGGTAAACGATCTTTTCGATATCGGATTACTACGCCCCTCAAAAAATTGGGGTGCAAATAAAAAGTTGTGGCCCCCTAATTAAAATGGTTGGCCCCCAATCAAATGAGGATAAATAACTCTCCAATGTCCAAACAATTTTTATATTAACCGATCAGCACGCACCGATGTATTTTGTTTACGAAGATTCCAAACAGACAAAACTTATTAGAAACAGAAAGATGAAGACGTGGCATAATCTTCTGGAAACCAAGATCGAGTCCTTAGCCGAGTATATATGATATCTGTCTGTGTACGTCCATTTCAGAGAGAGACATATATTGCTTTGAGAGACAGCGAAAGAAAAAAAAATACAAAATTTTGTAGAGAGAAAAAGGAGGAGATCTAGAAAAGAAAGAGAAGAGGAGAAGAGAAATAGAGGAAGAGTTCTTAATTCTTCTTCTTATTCTTTCATCTCTCTCTTTCAGTCGTACGTTTGCTATAATCTTCATAATCATAATTTTTATGTTTATTCATCACTTGAAAGATCATCAGCAATTGTCATAAAATAGTTCGTAAAAGAATTAAATGAATTAAGTTGTATAAAAAATGGAGTGGTGGAATAAAATGATGCTTCCATTGAGAAGAGTCTGGTTTCACCTTGCTGCTCGCCTTGGCATCCGTAAAAGTGGTAAGTCCATATTGTATACCCGAGATCCTGCTGCCTTCCGGCTCCGTTCGGCAGCGTCCGGTATTTACAGCACAAGTTTGATATCCATAATGTCATTCCAAAAAAAAAAATTGTGTCCATGTTTTGTAAATTCTGGGGTAAATAATGTTTGTTTTTCTTGTTGTGGGGAAAAAAACAGGGTTGTTGAAGCTGAAACATGATGTGAGGACGTGTGAATACGAAGATGTACACGTAATGTGGGAAATGTTAAAAAGATCAGAAACAGAAACCAGCAAAAGCTTAAAATCATCTTCCTCAGCTGCTTCAATTTCTTCTGCTACCACTTCATCCTCATCAACTCCAACCAGGAAGAAGAGTAAACGTAATAGTAATAATAAGATGGAGAAGAAACAAAAACCACTGTGGAAGACTTTCATCTGTGCTAGTCGTGGACCACAGCACCTTTGCGGTACCTTCTGAAAAAACCCACTCTGATTTTTACACTATCTTTAAAGAATCTGATACGACATATACTGTTATCAGTTCTTGATCCATCATCTCTTCGCGGTCCATACATCTACTCTGTTCCTTTGGGACCCAAAAAATTATGTCATCTTTCAAGTTACGACAAAGAAAATGGATTATTGAAGAATGTCGATTGTGAGATAATACCTACCACCAGTATACTAGCTACCACTCTATATATATTATGCCTTATGCCTTGCCTAATCAGATTCGTGTGTATAAATATCAACAACTTTTCCAAGAAAAAAGAGAGAAAAAAAAACAGTCACATTGGTGGCGACTTGTGAGCTTATAAATTCTTTATCTCTTCAGCAATTCTACTTCAGCAACTCTTTATCTCAGATGCCTATCAAAATGAGAAATTTTATACTATCAGAAGGATACCCTGATATAACTTAATTATCAGGGTTTTCGATTTTGGTAGATTAGTGTTGCGTGTATGTTATGTACATGTTTGGTCACATTCTTGACAGAAAAAACTTTTAACTAATGCAGAGCTTTATAATATTCAAAGGATTTCTTTCTTTGATTATTATTTATACTACTCATATAACTTGATGAAAAAACTTACAATCCCTTAGAAATATCTTGGTTGAAGAAGGATTGAGAGCTGAATCTGGAGAGCTTTTTGGTTAGGAAATGAGTGAAATTTAGGAGCTAGGCAGTCTTGTTGAAGATGACGATGATTTCAACAACTTTTTGGTATTCATGGGAAACAAATCAAGCAAATCTCAGAGCTGTTAAAAATGGTCAAGAGGATAAAGATTTGGGCATTCAGCAACAACACAAGGTAAAGCAGTAGGAACACTATACAAGGTACGTGTATTGAAGAATTGGTTTGCTTCATATATACGATAACTTGGTGGAATACAATTACAGATTAATACAGGCTTGTGGTTCATTGCTGTGAAAGAAACCAATCATATGTTCGTTCTGTATGTTGTATCCTATTGTATTTATCATATGATTAAACGAGGGATGGTTTTGAGTTTCCTTACCTGCCTTTTGTTTTTCTGATCCAATTCTTAGTTGTAGATATGCATATGAAGACTCGAGTACCATCTGAATCAACCAAAATTAAATTCCTGACGTGCAGAATCAATTAGGCAAGACTGCAGTATTTAGGGCATGAAATCCTCATAATGTCAGCTCACTCAATTGCGGTATACCGTATATGCACCAATAGATATCCCCCTGTCTTGAGTATTAGAGACCTGCATGTTCCAACAGCCCTGTTAATTTGTTCAGTACACTGCATTAAAACTATTGACGTTTAATCAGATTGAGAAAAAAAAATAGGATCAATCAAAAGTACATAGCTCAGTGTTAAACACCAACATAAATGAATTCTCTGTATCTTTTCAGCCTTACTGACGCTGATATGCCACCATATTCACGAAGCCCTAGCTATGACGCATTAGCTCCATCACAAGTACATTCAGATTACAGGCAAATAATATATACCATCAGTTTCACAGGTAACATACAAAGAAAACCAGCTGGGTAAGAGAGTTGACGATGCCCTCGGGAAGTCAGCAATCACAGTTTTATTTACGCGTTGAGAAGGGGAACAGTGTGATCAACATAGTCTGAAGGTTCATCTGTTCTGCTTTGTTTCCACCTGTATACCTGAGGATTTCCATGGTAGTCTAAACATACAATCAAAAGTTAGTAGCAGGTTGTCATCAATTCAACTGTAATGTAGGTTATCCTAGGCAAACAGCCCTGTTTTAAACCTTGGCCATGAGCTCCTGGATTCAGCGTAGGCCGTGAGAGATGTCACTGCATCAACTTGAGAATGAACCAGTTTGCAGAGCAAAGGGTATGATGGAGCATATTTTCTAAACATTTGAGAAAGTGCCAAAGTACCAGCAATTAGAAGCCACAAAACTGACTCATACTGAATTAAATTTATTAATTAACAATTGCTTAAAGGATACAAGTAGATGGTCAACTAACAACTAAACTAAGAGCAGATTCCTTAATTGCTGAATAATTAACAACATCACAGTTCCTGCCACTATAAAGCTAAATAGAGCTATTTTTACATTATCAGGTGAAACAATGAACATTGACAGATACCTTCCAAAACAATAAAGGAAAGGGGAGAAGAAGGAGGAAACAAAGCAAAACAACAGAAACTAGAGAAGGCAACTAAACTTTCTAATACTTCTAGCACTATTACTTGTACACAGGAGGTCCACAGATTACCGTATATTTAACATATGCAATGCCCAATGTCAGGAACCGTCGTTATAACTATATGCAACCTCCAAATGTCATGGATCTAAAACTGTCATAGCATCATCCATAACTTATTTTGTTGGAGTGCTCGTATAAATTGGATAGCATATCAAGGTTGAGATCTTCACTGAAATGAACCTGACACCCTCATACAGCATCACTACTGCATGATTAACTTAATGTCATCAATACCAGTCACCTTTCTTTTCTCACTCCTCTGAAGAGCGCAAGCAAACCCTTTCAAGCTGTACGGACCAATCTTCTCCCAGTAACTGTGGGTTTAACTCCATGGCGACTCTAAAAATCCAACAGAGATGCAGATACAGATTGAGCTGGTCTTTGCATGTATCTGTTTTGCAAAATTCCATTCAAACCCTGCATAGCCTGGTAATTAACTTGCTTTGAGTGGTCACTAGCACGCCTTGATCGAGCTATTTCCATGCACGGTTTGATTAACCTCTTCAAATACGCATCTAACCCATTGTTCAACAGATTAATACAATCCATTGAAACACCAAGACCCTCATTTTCCATCTTCCTTTCCAAAATCTTTTTCAAAGACCTAGAATCAGGTAGCTCATAACTGTTATGACAGGTTTCAGTATGAACAGCTGTTAAGGAGCTGCTGCGAATGGATTTTCGCGCAAATCCCGTGTTCATGGGAATCCCATATGGAGCTCTAACAGGACTTCTACTTTGAACAGTTGGGCTACCAGTAAATTGTTCCACCTCTTCCCCATCTTCCACAGAAAAAACTTCTCCCGGCGGTCTGCTACCTATAGAAACCAATTCGGTCGCACTTTGCTGCTCCTGTGCTTTAGGTACTGATTCATCACAAATGGTACTTTGGGTCTTCCCATGGGGCCCTAGAGGACTCGGGCGGTCTTTAAACTTGCAATCCCTGAGACTTGAAGACCTCGCCTTTCGAGGCGATGGAGGCAAAATGTCTCCTCCGCTGAGTGACTGAAAATTACTACTTCGATACCCATTTGCAATTTTAACATTCAATGAACCCTGTACCTTGCTTCCTTTGGATGGAAGAGGTGGTGGTATCTTACCAAGGCAGGCATTCTTGATAATAGATCCAATAAATTGATTATGAAGTGAAACATTCTCCTTCCCAATTGTACTAATACACAACTTATTAAATTCAGATTTGCTAAGCTTCAAACTAAAAAATCTGTTAAGGTGATGGAAGTACCTCTCTGCTTTCTGATGCCCAACTTTCTTAATTATTTTAAGTTTGAGCTCTGAGGTATCAATTCTAGAAGAATGCCGCGAAGACGGCATTTTTGAAACCCTAATCAAATAAAGCTCATTTTCTTATCCAATGGAATAAAAATTAACCCTTTTCCGATCACAACCTCAGAACCCTAGTTTCCTGAAATTGTTCCCGCGCGAGCTCAAACAAGTAATTTTCCTGTTTCCTTAGCTTAACTTCAGAATTCTGAAACAAATAACAAAACCCAAACTCGAATTCAGCTCAAAACGATCTCCTCATAGCTCGACCACTTAATAATCTTCAACAAAAAAAAAATGAAAAACAAAAACAAAAAAAACCCGAAAAGTAATGAACTTTCTCGTTGCTCACAAACAAGCTACAAAAATCAGAAATTGAAGAAAATTTCAAGCTGCAATTTTGATTCTAGAAAAACCCCCTTTTCCAATCCCGCGTATAAAATCCAATGAGATGGTGAAAAGAATCATACAATTGGGAAACCCCAAAGTAAAGAATGAAGAACAAAAAAACATACCTAATTTCTGAATTGATCAAATCAATCGGTGATTGCTGATTTGATGAAATTCCACTGTTCCTTTATCTGTAAATATCGTCGATCTTCTTCTTCTTTGGTAGTGAGAGAGAGAAAAAAAATTAGGCTTTTTCGGTCGTCCTTCGAACCTTCTTTGGGTCAAAATATGCACGTGGGGTTTTAAGTTTGGGCTTCCGCCGAGTTTTAGACACAGAAAATAGAAAGAGACAGTAGTAGTGAATGAGTTGGTGAGTTGGTGAGGAAGTGAATGACTGAATGTCTTTTTAGAGACTTTAGTTTTGTTTTTGTTGGAACACAAAACAGAAAAGACTTCCCATTTTATAGTAGTAGTGAAGAGATGAAAGGGAGTAAGACACTGAGATGCAATGAGATTTTCATGAAGGTAATTTCTAGGTTTTACTTTTATCTGGTAATTGTTAGCAACCATGTTGCCACCTTGCTAATCTTCCGGACATTGTCATGAAAAGTCAGTGACCAAGATACTGTATCTACCGGGATATAGTGAATTTTAAGTGGAACTACACTATGTCTACATAAAAAATGAAATGGTACTAACAATTCCACATTTGTTAGTTTTGTCGGCCCATGCCAATCGAGTAAAACCCCGAGTTTTTACATTAGATATATTTTCATCGTATAGGTCTTCTAAAGAAATTCACTATTTTAACTTGCTCTATATTTTATTTTATCCCAGTTTTCATTAGATATCTTTTCACCGTGTAGGTCTTCTAAAGAAATTCACTACTTTAACTGCTTTATATTAAATTAAAATTAAATTCACAAAAAAAAAAATTACAACTGACTGAAGGAGAGAGAGAATGTGAACAGTATGATTGTACGAAAAGTAAGCCCGATTGAAAAACCTCTGAGGGTGTTGACGATGATTCTTCTTCGACATGGATAGATATAAGGAAAAGCAAAAGGGCCATGACGAATGATTTTGATAAGATTGCTTGGGAAGGAAAGCAATCTTGTAAGAATGAGGTTAAAACCTTTACTTTGGAAAATGATTTAGCTAAAGAAGGTTTTGTTCTTAACAAGGAAACAAAAAGGAACATGTTGTTTCGTTCTGTGTTAGTTCAAAATGTCGTCTGTGGATATACTCTATGATTGTGAATTTGTTCCCGAAGAAACGGACTATTATGGAATACATGGTGCATATTATCAGGTGAATGGCTTATGGTATCTAGAGGAAACAATAGGAATGGTGAATATTTTGAATTGTCTCGTCCAAACAAGATAGGTAGAACCCAGATCTTTTTATTCGTATAAGAAGAAGAAGAAGAAGAAGAAAGAAAGAAAGAAGAAGAAAGAAAGAAAGAAAGAAGAAGAACAAAAAAAAAAAAAACTTGGGATTCTCTCCACAACAGTGACTCTAAGGCTGCTCTAATCACTCTACCTGATATTTTGGTTAATTAGGGGATGATGTGGATGCTTCTTTCATCAACGAAGGAGGTCTGGACAGAACCCGATGATGGTTCTTGACGAACCGGTGAGTCCTACACTAGTACAGAAATGACCTTTAGCCACGCCAGATATAAATTTCCCTGTCATGCCTTTTTGGTTTTGGCGTGTCTATAGGGTATACTTCTACCCTATAGACACGCCATGTTCTATGGGCGTGTTAATATAAGTGCTTTCAGCCACGCCAGGGCTAGTAGCGTGTCAAAATATCAACCGTTTAGTCACGTTAACTTTAAACTTTTGATTGGGCGTGTTTATAGACCAGTCTATGGCCACATTATGTAATTGTGGCATGTCCAAAAGGTTAGTCACGCCATTTAAGGTGTGGTTTTAAAGTTGGTTCATTAGACATGCCAGTATATGCGTGTCCATAGTGTACGATTGATAGACACACCAGTATATGCGTGTCCATAGTGTACGATTTATAGACACGCCAGTATATACGTGTCCATAGTGTACGATTTATAGACACGCCAGTATGCGTGTCCATAGTGGGCATTTTATAGACACGCCAAATTCAAAGTGTGGCCAAAAAGTTCGTTTTTGGACACGCTAGTATATGTGTGTCCATAGTGTGCATTCTATAGCACGCCGATTTTATAGCGTGGTTAAAAAGTTCGTTTTGAAAAAATTAATAAAAAGAAATTGCCCATATTCGAACGCATGACCTCGAAGGAGTTAGGTAACGAATCAATCCACCAAGCGCCAATCTTTAGATGTTTAAAATTAGTGTTTTGAAAAAACTAAACTGGTTCAACTACTCAACATTTTATAGACACGCCAAATTCAAAGTGTGGCCAAAAAGTTTTTTTTTGGACACGCTAGTATATGTGTGTCCATAGTGTGCATTCTATAAACACGTCGGTTTTATAGCGTGGCTAAAAAGTTCGTTTTGAAACAATTAATAAAAAAACTCTTGCCCATATTCGAACGCATGATCTCGAAGGAGGTAGGTAACAAATCAATATCCACCAAGCTGCCCATCTTTAGATGTTTAAAATTAGTGTTCTGAAAAAAATAAACTTGTTCAACGACTCCACATTTTAGTGCTTTAAATGCTTAAACTCTAATAATGTTAGCATACGCAAAATTTCCATATTAAAGACCAGAAAACTAACATTAAGATTAAACACCATCATTATGTTTACCAACACTGGCTAAAAATAGGGTTTAGTAGAGTAATGATGGTACATATCTAAAGGGTTGAAGATACTCTTTGATAGTCTGACATTAGACTTTGAAAATAGGGTTTAGTAGATTAATGATGGTATTGCGCATGGCATTGAAGTGGCGTGAATAGCCAAGCGACAAGACTCTTAAACAAATTCCATAAACGACCATATATGGCTAAACTACCACCATCATTATAAAGATAATAGAGATAAACAGATTATTAAACCAAAAATAGAAATCGAGAAAGAGAAAGAGAAAGAGAGCGGTTAAGGAATAGTGAAATGGCCAATTCCCCCGCCATACGACATGAAAATAGTGCGATTGAGGCTTTAACAAGCTTAGAGATGGAAAGTTTGATCGCTTTTATGAATCTGGAGATCACCAAGAAGAAAGAACAAGAAGAGAGAGAAGAATTTCAAAGATTAAGGGTTGAAAATGATGAGGAATTTCAGTTGTGGATGAGAAAGTTAGATGCCATAGATACACGTGATAGACACATTTTTGTGTCTAATTTGTCTCGCTTCTATATATTGATAGTGCTCATTTTTGTACTTATTATGGTATTTTATGTGTGTGTAGGTATTTTTGGCCAATAAATATTTTTGGAAAAAAATCGGCTCGAAAAGTTGTCAAAGGCATCCCGGAGAACATTTGCTAAACGGACCCCCGGTTTGGATAAGGGGCACCCTGAGGACACCCCCTAAGGCACCTGCTATCGGCACCCCATCAGAGGATAAGGGGAGGTCATCTTCAACATTTCAAATGGAAATTTTGGCGGGAAATTTGTTAAGCAGCGAGAACAGTTTAGGGTTTGATTTTTAAGCGATCTTGAAGGAGATTCAATCGCCATATAAAGTTAGATCGGACTTGATTAGCTAAAAGGCTTGGTATGATTGATTGGATAGGCTAGAATTGGGCTGGATCATCGAAACGAAGTTAAACATGGGAAGAGGAGATTACTAGGGTTTTGGATTGATTTTGAGGAGAGTTTGGTCGGATTTGTTCGCTGGATTGGACTGGGATAGGCCTGATAAGGTTAAGCAGGCTCGGTAATGATCTTATCTACGAATAACAAGGAAGAAAACCGAATATGGAAGCAATACAGGGAGTGGGTTATCTCGGGTTTGGTTTTCGTTATCTTTGGAAGTTACGTGTGATATGGGAGAATATATTCTCCTAGGATTTGCTTCATCATTAATAAAGGAAGTTTGGAAACAATTGGTGGAAGTTTGGAAATAAATGAAGACCAAAGGAAAGAAATAAATTCGAGGGAAGAAAAAGCCGCGACTTGTCAGAAGGAAAAGAGGGATTTTTCTCGAGTTTTGATTGGTCTTGTCGTGTATATAAGGGTTGTTAGGAGTTCAAGAAAGGTGACGGATACTTTGGGGGAACTTTAGAACACAACAGAGAACGAAATCAAGAGTTGCGGGAAATTGTTTCTGCTGGTGCACAAGGAAGAACACGAAGAACAAAAGGCCATTCAAGATAGTCGTTTTTGGGGTCTTAAAATCAGCGACAACGCAACAGTGTTTACAACAGTTCCATTGTAACAACTGCTTTGTAACGCCGATACACCGTTGCAAACAGTCTGTGTTATTAATTTTCACTCTTTTAATCAACTTTTGAACCATAAACCAATATTTTGAGCAAGTGATTAATATGAGGAGCTAAACCCCATTGCTGAGGCGACGGAGGAAGCCAATTTTCCATGATGTGTGTGGTAATTTCTATTTTAATTAATTTTTGCAATCTCTTTTAAGATTATTTGCCTTGATTGAAAATTGATTGAATGGTTTTTCCTAAGCAATTGTGATTTCTCTTGATAGATTATGCTTAGACCTAGGTTTCGATATTCTATGCTTTTGAATTACAATTGTTATTCTAAAAATCTACCTTTGCAAAATATTAGAATCACTTTAAACGTAAAGAGTTGCATGAATATTGATTAGATTAAATCACATAAAAATTGGAGTTTGGTGGAATCCTGAGTCTCAGTGTTCTTTTAATATTGATAACATCTTTGTCAAAGTTTGCTATAATTTTTAGTGAGTTTTCTAGTTTTATTTGAGTCTAAAAAATCCTTCACAAGTCTGAGAGGAACGAACATCTTTCTTACCACTTTTTACAAAAAACTTAATAATCACATCAATTTTTGGCGCCGCCGACGCGGACTTGTTTTTAGGGTTTTAGATTTATTTTTATTTTTAGGTTTAGGGTTTAAGGTTTAGATTTTTATTTTTATTTTTATTTTCATTTTCTTTGATTTTACTTTGGGTATTTTTGCTTTTGATGTGCAGGTTTTGCTTGGAACGAGGTGAAAAGTTGGACTTGCCATAAAAGTGCGAGAAAATCCAAGACGCTTTTTATTTTTGGTTATATTTATTTTGGAAGTTTTTATTTATTTTTGGACTTGTAATTATTTTTGTTTGCTTGCTTGTTTATTTTTATTTATTATTAAAAAAAAAAAAAAAAAACACAACCGCACACACCAATTGCATCCTCGTCGGATCACCGAGTTTAGGAAAACTCGTGGATTAGTAAGTCGAACCCGTGCCTTGGGCCTTTTGGGAGTTACCAGTTTGAAAGTCCACAAACCACAACCTTGTACCTTTGGGTATATTTTGTTGTGGTAACCCAAGCTTACCTAAATTAGTGAGCCCGACATTTGCATGTGCACAGATTTTTGTTGAATTCTTGTGTATGCTGAATGAAAAGACGGTTTATGCGTGAAAAACCTAGAAGTGATATTTTAGGAAACAAGAATCTTGATTACCTTATAGAGACCTCTGATTTTGGAAAGTCTAGTTTTGAACAGCCATCTTTTACTTGAGGAGACAATCCCTAATATTAGATAGTGCCGGAAATGGCAACTTTAAAAGCTTTGTTGAACCCGACTAGGACTACTCGTCCCTCGTGTATCGGGTTAGGCATGAAACGGAAGAAAATTATGAACTTAAACACGGGACCTTACAATTGCTCCCAATCTTTTTAGGGAAAGAAAATGAAAACCCCTATTTTCATGTTAGGGACTTTGAGGAAATTTGTAGTACCCTAAAGATTAGAAACCTTGATGATGATGCTTTGAAACTCGGGTTATTCCCTTTTTCCTTAAAAGATAAAGCCAAATCGTGGCTATATAGTTTGGCCTCTGTTCAATTGAAACATATGAACAACTTACATCTGCCTTTTTGAACAAGTTTTTCCCTAGGCATAAAACATCGTCTATTAGGACACAAATCTGCACATTTTCTCAACAGGAGGGAGAATCTTTGTATAGGTATTTGGAAAGGTTCAATGATCTATTAGCCCAATGTCCTCATCATGGTATAGAAAAGGTTAGGTTAGTTCGGATCCTTTATGAGGGTTTAGATTATTCCACTACAACCACAAAGAGAATCTATGTGTACAGGTGGGTTTGAAAACCAAACAGTTGATTGATAGGCGATGACATATTTGCATGAAATCGCCGAAAAGACCCAACAATGGGAAAGTAATATGGAACCCCGTAAAACAATTCTTCTAGCGCAGAGGACACGTTAATAGGGTAGAAGGAGGCTTTGAATCGAGATGCCAAAATTCTTTTGCAATAGCGAAAAGGTTAGAAGCTTTAGAAGTGGATCACACTAGTGGTAGATTGGAGCCTTTTTGAGAAGGCGAGAATAATGAAGAGCAAGCCAATGCTCTCTACAATAACACTAGATTTGATAACCAGTCAAAAGTTTGACCCATATTCGAAAACCTATAATCTGGTTGGAGAAACCATCGAACTTTTCGTGGTCTAAGGGCCAAAGTCAAGGTCGGTTTAGTAATTCTAATGATCCCCCGGTTTTGGTTACACTAAGAATTCTTCAGCCGAGAAAATAAAATGACTAGCTTAGAGGAATCTATTAATATGTTAGCAAAAACTCGGGAAATGTTAGCACGAGCCATGTTAGTTTTCAACAGAAAACCAAGCAGAACTTTCAAACTAATGCTCAGAGCCTTGCTAAGTTAGAGCTTCAAGTGGGCCAAATAGCTAAGACCTTAAGTGAAAGAGATAATGGAAGGTTCCCTAGTCAGAATAATCCCAATCCTAGAGGAGTTCAGGAAGTAGGTGCAAAAACATCGAATCAGTTGAATGCTATTATAACCCTTAGGAGTGGTAGAGTAGTAGACAATCAGGTAACCATGCCCGATAGTGAACAGACTATAGTTCACCCCTCAGGATCTCACCCCTCAGGACCACCACTAGGCGGAGACTGATAAAATTTACGATGATGCCAATTTGGTTTAGAGAGGTCGATTACGTGCCTAGAGCCTCGTTTCCCCAACTATTAGTACCAACAAAGAAGGAATCAAACTTTAATGACATATTGGAGGTTTTTAAGCAAGTTACCATAAACCTTCCTTTATTAGATGCAATTAGGCAAATTCCACCTTATGCCAAGTTCCTTAAGGATATGTGTACGTGAAAGCGAAAACTTAGCGCCCATAAGAAAGCCTTTTAGCTAGTCACGTAAGTTCAATCATTCAACACCACAACTCCAAAGTACAAAGACTCGGGTTCCCCTACCATTGCTTGTACAATAGGTAAACACCGGGTAGAAAAAGCTTTACTTGACTTAGGGCGGTGTAAACTTACGCCATATCATGTGTACTTACGGCTAGGACTTGTTGAAATGAAACCTACTCTTATGACATTGCGGTTAGGCGATAGGTCCATTAAAATTCCTCGAGGTGTTATCGAGGATGTTCTTATTGAGGTCGACAAGTTTATTTATCCAGTAGATTTTGTGGTCCTAGATACCCAACCTATCCCCGACCCAGAGAACCAGATACCGGTGATTTTAGGTCGCCCATTTTTAGCTACGTCTAATGCGATCATTAACTGTCGAAATGGTGTGATGAATTTATCTTTTGGTAATATGACTATGGAGATGAACATTTTTAATGTCGAGTAAGCTACCTTATGAGCTAGATGACACATGTGTTGAAGAGGTGAACATAATAGAAGCCTTAGTCCAGGAGTCATTACCAAACATTTTGTCTGAAGACCCATTAGAAAGTTGTCTATCCCATTTTGGTTTAGATTTTGATGACAATAGCACTATTGCACAAGTGAATGCTCTATTAGATTCTACCCTGTGTTAGACACCGATAGATGGAAAGCTAGGTTCGAACCATTACCGGTTTAAAGAATACCTTAATTCCTTCTTTAGAAGAGCCTCCTAAGTTGGACCTAAAACCACTACCCGACACTCTAAAGTATGTATTTTTAGGCCCATCTGAGACTTTACCCGTGATTGTAGCTTCCGATTTGGATAGTGATCAAGAAAGTAGGCTAGTAAAAGTACTTCAGGACAATAAGGAAGCTTTAGGGTGGACAATAGAAGACATTAAGGGTATAAGTCCTACTGTGTGTATGCATCAGATTCATTTAGAAGAAGACTCCAAACCTTCTAGGGAGATGCAACGTCGACTGAACCCTAACATGAAAGAGGTAGTTCGAAAAGAGGTGCTTAAGTTATTAGATGCGGGTATTATCTACCCAATTTCGAACAAAGAAGTGGGTCAGCCCGTTCGGGTTGTCCCCAAGAAATCGGGTATCAGCATAGTCCCGAATGATAATAATGAGTTAATCCCAACCCGAGTGACCACGGGATGGCGTGTATGTATCGACTATAGGAAATTGAACAAGTCACAAGGAAGGATCACTTTCCCCTTCCTTTTATCGACCAAATGCTAGAGAGATTAGCTGGACATAGTCATTATTGCTTATTAGATGGCTACTCCGGTTATAATCAGATTTTTATTGCCCCAGAAGACCAAGAGAAAACCACTTTTACATGTCCCTTTGGTACCTTTGCGTATAGACGCATGCCTTTCGGGCTATGTAATTCCCTATGACTTTTCGGCGTTGTATGATGAGCATATTTTCCGATATGGTAGAACGGTTTCTAGAGGTCTTTATGGATGATTTTTTGTGTTTGGTTCGTCTTTTGATGAGTGCTTGCATCATTTGACATTAGTGTTGACTAGGTGTAAGGAAAAGAATTTAGCGCTTAATTGGGAAAATGCCATTTTATGGTTAAATCAGGAATTGTGTTAGGGCGCATCGTTTCTTCAAAGGGTATAGAGGTAGATAAAGCCAAAGTTGACCTTATTAAAACTTTACGAGTCCCAAAAACCGTAAAGATATTAGGTCATTCCTAGGGCATGCGGAGTTTTTACCGTCGATTCATTAAGGATTTTAGCTTGATTTCTAGACCTCTTTGCAATTTACTTGCAAAAGATGTTAAGTTTGTCTTTGATTATGCTTGTTTAGAGGCTTTTGAGAAGCTTAAGAATTTACTCACTACTTCCCCAATAGTCCAGGGAACCCAACTTTGAACCTACCCTTTGAAATTATGTGTGATGCTTAAGATTATGCTATAGGTGTTGTGCTAGGTCAGCGAGAAAACAAATTACTTCATGTGATTTACTATGCTAGCAAAACTCTGAATGATGCACTATACAATTACCGAGAAGGAACTGTTAGCCATCGTGTTTGCCTTGGATAAGTTTAGATCCTACCTATTAGGTTCTAAGATCGCAATCTATACTGATCATGCTGCTTTGAAATACCTTTTGTCTAAAAAGGATACCAAACCTAGATTGATTAGGTGGATCCTTTTGTTACAAGAATTTTGTTCGAGACATTAGAGACAAAAAGGGTGCAGAAAATGTAGTGAGCACCACTTGTCTAGGCTAGTTGTTAGTTCCCCTAATAATTCCCTTCCTATAAGGGATAGCTTTCTGATGAACAATTGTTCTCTATTTGCCAATCACCTTGGTATGCGAATATAGTGAATTATCTTATTCTTGGTCGAATGCCTCAACATTGGGGTAAGCAAGATCGTTCTAGGTTTTTAGCCGAGGTTAAGCATTTCTTTTGGGACGATCCTTATCTATTTAAGTATTGTCCGGACAGTTATTAGGAGATGTGTACACGAGAGTGACCAGTCGAGTATTATCTCCTTTTGTCATGAACATGCATGTGGGGGTCATTTTAGTGCTAAGAAGACTGCTGCTAAGATATTGCAGTGTGGTTTTTACTGGCCTTCGTTGTTTAAAGACTCCCATAGTCATTGTGTTTCTTGTGAGCGTTGCCAGAGGTTAGGAACCATTTCCCGTAGAAATATGATGCCTTTGAACCCTATTTTAGTGATTGAGGTCTTTGATGTGTGGGGCATTGATTTTATGGGTCCATTTCCTAATTATTTTGGTTATCTTTACATACTTTTCGATGTAGACTATGTGTCTAAGTGGGTTGAGGCGGTTAGTGTAAAACAAATGACCACGGTGGTCGTAGTCCGTTTTTGAAAGAGAACATACTTACACGTTTTGGTACGCATGAGCTATAATTAGTGATGGAGGTTCACACTTTTGTAATAGACCGTTTGCTCTTTTAATGAAACAATATGGTATTACCCACAAAGTAGCTACCCCATATCACCCACGGACTAGTGGTCGGGTAGAGGTCTCAATAGGGAAATTAAACGTATTTTAGAGAAAACAGTTAATCCCAATAGGAAAGACGGTCGTCGAGGCTTCTTACACGTGCCTTATGGGCTTCTCAGTCTTGCGTTTAAGACACCCATTGGAATGTCACCTTATCGTCTAGTATTTGGCAAGGCATGTCACCTTCTGTCGAGTTAGAGCATAGAGCCTATTGGGCTGTTAAGCGGCTAAACTTTTCACTTGACAAGGCGGAGCTCACGACTCCAACTCAATGAGTTGGACGAGATTCATAGAGATGCATACGATAGTGCTAAGGAGTATAAGAACAAAATGAAACTTGTGCATGATAAGAATATTTTACGAAAGTCATTTTCTCCGAGGTCAAAAAGTTCTTACGTATGACACTCGTTTGCATCTATTCCCGGGAAGTTGCGCTCTCGGTGGACCTGGTCCTTTTGTGGTCCGTCTTGTTTTCCTCATGGTGCTTATTGAGATCGAGACACCATATGGTAATAGTTCTTCAAAGGTTAACGATCGGCGATTGAAGCCCTTTTTAGAGCCTTTTCCTACAGGGTGATGTTGAGGAGGTCCCTCGGAGGACCATGTTTACCTTGATTGACCATCGAGGCGGTTTTGTATGTTGTATATTATTTTTGTAGGTTTTGGTTATACTTCACCCGGGTACTATCTTTCCGACTTCTCTCTTTTACTATTTCCTCATGTTACTTATATTTTTGGTCTTTGTTCTTTAATTAGAAACATTGAGGACAATGTTAGATTTAAGTTTGGGGGTGCGGTAGAAACTTTTGTTACCTTTTTGTTACAATAAATAAACTCCAGGAGTTTAGAAATTTATGCTTATTAAGGATGGCACTAACCGATCTAAGTGGATGGAAGTATTTTGGTTGTAGGAGTTGAGGAACCAATCGATTAGATGGAAACATCTAAAGAGTCTATTCATAAAAGCACAGAGCTCGGGTGTTAGAAATAACATGATAGTTTCATCATATCTCGTTGAGTCCTTTTCATTTTTTTTATTTTGTTTCGTTTTTTAAACTATGTTTCTCTAAGTGATTAGGTGGGGCTCACGATTCAAGTTTGTTACCAATGCTAGGGTGAATTAGAGTGATTGAGATACCAAAAAAAAAAAATAAAAAAAAAAAGTTGAAAAAGAAAAAAAGTTGAAAAAAAGAAAATTGAGACCAGACCATCAGACCAACCTAATAAATTCAATTAAGTCGACCAATGGAACCCTTGTATATGCCGTTGTGTTGACATAGAGTTAGGATTATCGACCCTTTGGTTCCCTTGTATATGCCAATGTGTTGATATTAGTCCGAATCAGTATCTCGATCCATTAGGATAGGTTCATTTTGGCGGAGGCCTTGAGCCGGATATGGGAAACACCATTCACTTAATAAACATCAAAACCATCTATGTTTTTCTCTATATCCATCTTCTTGATCTATCCATGTGATTAGTTTTGACTCACGGGTATTGATGTCCATAGTGCGACTATCGAGTAGAGCTCTGTGACTTATATATGAATTTTAGTATGCTTGAGTGCAAACTACGTGTACAACAATTGGAATTTCGCATCAGGGTACTTCCTCCCGTAATCAATAAGTATGCCAACCAAGGAGATTCTTTAGTGCTTTCCAAGGTTACTCCTAAAGGTTTTGTGGGTACACCTCAAAAACCCTCCCGAGACTATAACTCGGCCACTTAGGGCCACCTGGGGTTTAAAGGCTTATTGCATACGCTAAATGCAATCGAACGATGCTGCGAAGGTGAGTTAGGATTTTATTTTATTTTTTTTGCTCGAGGACTAGCAAATAATAGGTTTGGGGGTATTTGATAGACACATTTTTGTGTCTAATTTGTCTCGATTCTATATATTGATAGTGCTCATTTTTGTACTTATTATGGTATTTTATGTGTGTGTAGGTATTTTTGGCCAATAAATATTTTTGGAAAAAATCGGCTCGAAAAGTTGTCAAAGGCATCCTGGAGAACATTTGCTAAACGGACCCCGGTTTGGATAAGGGGCACCCAAATTACGAGGACACCCCAAGGCACTCTGCTACTCGGCACCCCATCGAGGATAAGGGGAGGTCATCTTCAAAATTTCAAATGGAAATTTTTTTGTTAGCGGGAAACAATTAGGGTTTGATTTTAAGCGATCTTGAAGGAGATTCACACGGCCATATAAAGATAAAGCTGGACTTGATTTAGCTAAACAGGCTTGGTATGATTGATTGGATAGGCTAGGATTGGGTTGGATCATCGAAACGAAGTTAAACAAAGAGGAGATTACGGGTTTTGGATTGATTTTGAGGAGAGTTTGGTCGGATTTGTTCGTTGGTTGGGTAGGATAGGCCTCGATAAGTTAAGCGAGGCTGGTAATGATCTTATCTATGAATAACAAGGAAGAAAACCGAATATGGAAGCAATACGGGGAGTGGGTTATCTCGGGTTTGGTTTTCGTTATCTTTGGAGATCCGTGTGATATGGGAGAATATATTCTCCTAGGATTTGCTTCTATCAGTAATAAAGGAAGTTTGGAAACAATTGGTGGAAGTTTGGAAATAAATAGAAGACCAGAGGAAAGAAATAAATTCCGAGGGAAGAAAAAGCCGCGACTTGCTGTAGAAGGAAAAGAGGGATTTTCTCGAGTTTTGATTGGTCTGTCGTGTATATAAGGGTTGTTAGGAGTTCAAGAAAGGTGACGGATACTTTGGGGAACTTTAGAACACAAATGAGAACGAAATCAAGAGTTGCGAAATTGTTTCTCTGTTGGTGCACAGGAAGAACACGAAGAACAAAAGCCATTCAAGATAGTCGTTTTGGGGTCTTAAAATCGGCGACAAAGCAACTTAAGTATGTTTACAACAGTTTTTGTAACGATTCCATTGTAACATTTGCTTTTATGTGCCGTACACCGTTGCAAGCGATCTTGTGTTATTAATTTTCACTCTTTTAATCAACTTTTGAACCATAAACCAATATTTTGAGCAAGTGATTAATATGAGGAGCTAAACCCCATTCTTTGAGGCGACGGAGGAAGCCAATTTTCCATGATGTGTGTGGTAATTTCTATTTTAATTAATTTTTGCAATCTCTTTTAAGATTATTTGCCTTGATTGAAAATTGATTGAATGATTTTCCTAAGCAATTGTGATTTCTCTTGATAGATTATGCTTAGACCTAGGTTTTGATATTCTATGCTTTTGAAATACAATTGTTATTCTAAAAATCTACCTTTGCAAAATATTAGAATCACTTTAAACGTAAAGAGTTGCATGAATATTGATTAGATTAAATCACATAAAAATTGGAGTTTGGTGGAATCCACGAGTCTCGGTGTTCTTTTAATATTGATAACATCTTTGTCAAAGTTTGCTATAATTTTTAGTGAGTTTTCTAGTTTTATTTGAATCTAAAAAAAAATCCTTCACAAGTCTCTGAGTTGAACGAACATCTTTCTTACCACTTTTTACAAACAACTTAATAATCACATCAACACACCTGACGCAGGGAGAAGCTTCAACGGCAGGAGAGTGGAAGTGTTCATGGGGAAAACTCGTAGTGCGACCGAAAGTGATAGTGAAGATGAAAAGAACTATGAAGGAGTAGAAGATGAGGAGAGCAAGTGATGATTCGATGAAGAGAGATGAGAGAGCAAAAGAAGCGAGAGAGGAAGAAGAGGAAGAGGCGAGAGTTTGAAGATGTGATGTACAAGATCTATCTCATGTAAAAAGAAGAAAAACCCTCGTAAGTTTGCTCGAACCATGTCAACCCCCGAACGTGGATTACGCGAGAGGAGATTCCCGGGTTGGACCTCAATGGAGAGCACATGTTTCCTATGAGATGGTGGTTTTGCGATGAAGAAGAAGATGAGGAAGAAGAAAAGAGATGATGCTGATCTCCAGGGGTCCCTACACATCTTGACGATGATGATGGTCATCAAAAGCCTACTATGAAGAGGATGAGTTAAAACTACAAAGAAGCAACGTGACGGCGAATCTTGGTGATTGCCTTATAGGTCTTGTCAAATCCCTTAGAACTAGAGTATTGTGATTTTGATTGCTATTTCTCTTGTGCATCTTCGTGAAAACTTGTGGGGATATTGATGGTACTTTACGTTCTTTGAAAAGTGTATGGAGAATGGGGTTTCTTTTTTATTTTTTGTTTGATAGATGGTGTTGATGAAGATCTTATAATATAAGGTGTTTTTGGGGTTCAGTTTTGCAGCCCGGAGTGCATTGTAAATATAGCAGTGGGAGAGTTGCAGTGGTTATGATTAACCTTTTTATGTCGTAGATTAGTAATGTTGCGCTTTGAATTTTGGTTGTAAAAGAAAGTTGTAATGGCAGCGGTATCTGTCGGGTGTTTAGAAGTGGTATTGTTTGCTTTGTCCTTCTTTAGATGTAATTAAACTAGTTGTGTTCTTAGTTGTTTGAATTTTGATGGTATTAAACTTGTGATGGATGTAGGTCCAAGGGTTTGAAGAAATTTGTCAGTTTTTCTTGCTCTTTTGATTTGGTAGTAATGGATTGAATACAAGAAACTTTTTATGTCGGTAGATTAGTAATGTGCATCTTTGAATTTTGATTGTAAAAAGAAAGTTGTAATGGCACTTTGGTAGTAGCTGTCGGGTGTTTAGAAGTCGTATTTTGTTTGCTTTGTCCTTCTTTAGATGTAATTAAACTAGTTGTGTACTTCCGGTTGTTTGAATTTTCAAATAGTATTAAACTTGTGATGGATGTATGTTTGAAGGGTTTGAACATAAAGTGTCGCGTTTTCTTGCTCTTTTGATTTCATTAGTAATGGATTGAATACAGTAAATGTACAAACAAGCAATGTTCTTGGTGAATGATTCTAAATTCCAATGATTGTTAAGTAGAGATGGGTAGGAATGACTGAATTAATGAATCAATATGGTATATAAAATGTTGTTTAAGATGGTGGGTATTACTCCGGTTTATAAAATGATGTTGGAGTAAGATTAATTCAAAGACTATTTTAGGCCCAATTCCAAAAAAAAAAAAAATCTATGTGCAAGCCTAGTACTATTACTACTAATCCTAGCATGACAGAATATTAATTCAACAATCAGTATAGCCAAATCCAAACTCATCCAACATTGCTAAAACCCATCTGCATACAAAACCCCACCATGATTTAAGAATCGGTTTTTTTCAACAATCCATACATTCATTCTCTAGTTAACACTTAAAATCCAAACAACTACATTCTATCATCCTGGCTTGTCGTTTAGTCCTTGGAAATGGTTGCTCAGATGCGGTCATTTGAGAAGCGAGGGACTGTTGATGGTGCTAGTGATTTCCCTTGCAGTTCTACCCTTAATGTCGTCTCGATAGTAATCATCCTGGATGTCCTTTGCGAGTCAAGTTTATCTACCTTTGGCAATTTATACTCATTCAGACAAATAAGCTGCAAGTCTTGAATTCCTCGTCGACTTCATCACCAAGATATTTCCCGATTTGGGTAGGTGCACCTAACACAATAGACTTTTTTTATTTTCTGGTCTGTACATAAAATAC